>CM040242.1:11911069-12116270 GCA_022545495.1 Chrysanthemum lavandulifolium | reverse complement strand
GATCTAAGAGAGTTTAGAAGTTTTGTTACAAGTTCCTAGTTGAACAAGTTGGTAGCAAGCTTGGGTATTATTCTGTTCGTGTGATATCTCAGACAAAAGGGAAAAACTTATCAGACATATTGTCTGATATCGGACAAAACCCTGTTAGGGTTTCTCGGGCAGTAGCTGATCACGGATAGAATTAAAAGACATGTTTCTTGGGTTTTCTAGTTCGTGGTATTCAAGTGGTTCAAGTGTTGATTGTATACGTTCTCGACTAGCTCTTATCGAACGTATTTGTTTACGTGTTTGTGTGTGATACTCGTATAGGTATCTATTTTAGATACTCGGGTTTCTTTGGTTCTCTTGTTCGTTGATAGCGTGCAGTTGACGCCAAATGTTAGTTTTCTATTTACCTTTTATTATTTATTGTTTATTAAATACGTGTTAACCTAATTGCGTAAACTAGATCTATATTCCGCTGCGTACTCGTTGCGTTACTTGGTTAACTAGATTATAAAATCCCAACAAGAGTTGCCCATGGTGAAGTTTCCACTTTCCAACCATATATGATTTATGAACATTCTGTTGATTCTTGATGCGTTCTCATGCCTCGTATCCATATGAACCTTGAATTCTGGATGGGCATATCAATAAATATAAGACTTCACTTGTGGACGTATGGTCGGGATGGGCGAGAATGGGTCGAGCCGGCGGATCTGACCCGCTCTCGCCTAAAACCTAATCCATGCCCTATAAATATAGGGTTGGATCTCTTCTCAAGGACAACACACACGGTACACAATCTTCAACCTAAGATATATCGGCTACATTCGCGATACTAACTTGACCGTCGGAGGTGGACCCGGGGCTCTGACTCGGGTCCACTCCTAGCTGAGTTCTCTTTGTTGCAGTCTACTAGGGCTCGAGAAGGCGACTAACGGCCAGGAGAGTCGTTGAATCCGATCCGCGCGGATTATGCATCAACAAGTTGGCGCCATCCGTGGGACCACGAATAAACTATGTTTCGTGTTCTCAATTTACAGCAGAGATAGATTTCTAAAGTCGGTAATTAATGTACTCGATCGCCATATATTTGGGTATAGAATATTCGCGCATGCATTATATTATTATAATCGATTGCCTTTAAAGTATCATTGGCAATTAACTTTCGGATGCATGTATTCATTATATTATATTCTCATGATCATGATATTTCTTTAAATAAGACATATAAAAACAGCAGTCCATGCAATGGGACCTATTTTATCTTTTAGTCCGCGCGATCGGACCTAAGAAAAGCACTTACGATCGGAGCTATTTTATCTTTTAGCGCGAATTAATTGCGCGCGAGATCTGTTTTCGGTTGGTATGCCTCTTGGCGTTCGAACAACGCGGTCATGATAAATCTACCGCATTGGGCGTGCGTTCGGACATCTTCGCGGAAGCGAGCGTGCAGCGTGAATACCACGATGCTGGTCAAGCGCCATGATGCGCCTCTGGACCAAAAGCGTGGTATAACATCTGCGATCATCCGAAGCGTTCGAGTCTATGCGGTTAAGATAAATCCATACGTGTCTATTAAATCGCGGTCACGGTACATCCATCAGAGTTTTATTTTATACATTAAAAAAAAAAAAAAAACATACAATTAATTATTTCGTTGATACGCATCCCGGCGGGTGCGCTTCGCTAATTTTCTTATATGCTATGTGCTATATATTATTTATGCTATCGCAATATATTATTCATGCTATGTCTTTGTTTATTATTTCACTTCATTAGGTTTTATATCTTTGCGATTCGCGGCATATACTTTAATCTTTGCATTAAGTGTTTTTCGCAGATTAAATAAGTTTAATGCTCCTGCAGTAGCACCATCAAACTTGGGGGCTACCGAGTGCATACTACATCTTGTTTCCAGACGCATCGCGCATGTATATTCGAGCGGATCGAAGGCAATTTAAATATTCGCACCAACTTGCCGTAGGGGGCGTCCTCCGTCGGTTGTGAACGCAGCGTCTGTTGTGAAGCGTTTTACATCGCACATCTTTAGCGCGCATCTATCGCGAAGCACGTCTTCTGTCGCACCTCTTTGTGCGCGTACGCTACACTTATCTTGTGAAGCACGTCTTACATCGTACATCTTTGTCGCAAGCAACCGACCTATTCTGAAGCGCGTCTTGTCGCACCATGTTGTGTCGCTCATCGGTACAAAAGGTACGCCCTCACCCGGGATGCGACATGCGGGTTCCGCTTTCACCACGCGGCCATCGGGAACTTAAGTCAGCATAACATAGCCATGCGCCATCTCATACTAGACTTGGGGGCTTGTGGGCGTATGGTCGGGATGGGCGGGGAATGGGTCGGCCCGGCGGATCTGACCCACTCACGCCTAAAACCTAATCCATGCCCTATAAATATAGGGTTGGATCTCCTCTCGAGGACAACACACACGGTACACAATCTTGACCCTAAGATATATCGGCTACATTACGCGATACTAACTGACCGTCGGAGGTGGACCCGGGGCTCTGACTCGGGTCCACTCTAACGAGTTCTCTTTGTTGACAGGTCTACTAGGGCTCGAGAAGGCGACTAACGGCCAGGAGAGTCGTTGAATCCGGTCCGCACTGGATTATGCATCAACATCACTCTATTTCAAAGATAGGTTCTAGTCTTAATCGAGTTTCTTATGATAATGCCAATATTTATACTACTTATAATAGAGGAATGAATCTCTCTCCTCAAGGTCTTAAAATTAAGAATTACAAAATACAAAGCCTATTGTACAATACACAATGTACGATTAATGATCTTTCTCATTAATCTTAATTTTAAAACTTACAAGTCTTAAAGCTTAATGTACAAAATACAAAGCATTATTAATGTGGTCAAGATATTTAATATAGTCAATTAATTAATAGATCAATAAATACAATTAATGCAGTTATTAAAACACCCCTGACACAAAAAATACAAATTATCAAGCATATTGTACAATCAACTTAAACACAATTCGTGCATTAAATCTCACAAATACAAATAATAAAGCACATTATACAAATATTCAAGCCCGAACGAGCAATGGGCCAAATGAGCCCGAGCCAAAACGGGTACAGTCCAAACGGGGTCGAGCCCAAAAAGGCATGGGCCAAACAGGGTCGAGCTCGAACGAGAACGGGCCAAACGGGCTCGAGCCCAAACGAACACGGACTAAACAAAATTCTTGATCCCCGTAAATTTGTTGTGAAAAAGAACATAATAAACTAAAATACATGATTCACCGGAAAATTTTATTTCATGGTACCCGCCGCCGCAACGCGCAGGTACCCTGCTAGTGTGTTCTTTAAGCATCAATTGTATATTAAACATAACATACTCAGAATTATAAAGAACATACTCAAACAAACGTTGCCGAAATCCCTGAAAACACACCACTTAATATTATCAATATGTTCAAAATTAACTAGCAGATACTTCATCCCGGCCCGTCCTACAATGTCGCACAGCAGGCATGCATACATCCTAGGCCACTATAAACAGACATGAACCTTAAAAAACGATAAAATATATAAACAAGTTTTGATAATCTTTACTAGGAAAGTAATTAACGCATTAACATCCTAGATTCAACCTACAACAAGGGGCGGAACTCTTAAGAGTCAGGGGAGGGTCTCGGCCCACCAAAAGTTGCGACAACTAATGTAAATATTATAAGTTTTAGGGGTAATTTAGTTATATAAACAGATCTCCGATTTGCTCCCCAAAACAAATTTACCCTTCACATCCTAAATAAATGTTCAAGTTCCGTCACTGCCTACAACAATCGCATTTCTGACTAAAAGTCATGATATATATTACGCCACCAAAGAGAAACTGCACCATGATGAAAAAGGTAAAAAAAAACATATTTCCTCCGTCTCGAATTAATAGTCCACGTTTTCTTTTTAAGATATCCCAATTTAATTATCCACTACTAAAATTAGATAGAAAAGTTTGATCGAGCTTACCATATTAATCAGCTTGAAATTATTATTATAAACTTTAACGAAGACATTAATTAATTAGTTAAGGGTTTAAGTGTTGTTGATGCATAATCAAGCGGATTTGGATTCAACGACTCTCCTTGGCGTTAGTCGTCTTCTCGAGCCCTAGTAGACTGTCAACAAAGAGAACCGTTAGGAGTGGACCGGAGCCGTAGCCCCGGGGTCCGCTCCGACAGTCAGTTAGTATCGGCGTAATGTGGCCGATATATCTTAGGGTTGAAGATTGTGTACCGTGTGTGTTGTCCGCGAGAAGGAGATCCAACCCTATATTTATAGGGCATGGATTAGGTTTTAGGCGAGTGGGCGATCTGCCGGCCCGACCCATTCTGGCCCGTCGGACCATCGTCCTGAGCCCCAAGTCTAGTATGAGATAGCGCATGGCTATGTTATGCTAGACTTAAGTTGATGGCGTGGGTGAAAGTGGAACCCGCATCTCGCATCCCGGGTGGCGTACCTTTTGTGCGATGGCGACACAACATGGTGCGACGAAGGCGTGCTGCAGCATGGAAGTGCGCTTGTCTTGCGACAAAGATGTCTGACGTAAGACGTGCTTCGCGATAAGTGTCTGTTGTCGCGACAAAGAGGTGCGACGAAGACGTGCTTCGCTCATAGATCGCGCTAAAGATGTGCGCGACGTAAAACGCTGGCTTTGTGCAGCGTCTTCACAACCGACGGAGGGCGTCTCCCCACGGCAAGTTGGTGCGAATATTTAAATTGTCTTGATCGCTTCGAATATACTGCGCGATGCGTGCGGAAGCGATGAGTAGGATGTACCACGGTAGCCCCCAAGTTTGATGGTGCTACTCGTGTAGGAGCATTAAACTTATTTAATCTGCGAAAAACACTCAATGCAAAGATTAAAAGTATATGCCGCGAATCGCAGCATATAAAACCTAATGAAGTGAAATAATAAACAGCACATAGCATGAATAATATATTGCGCATAGCATAAATAATATATAGCACATAGCATATAAGAAAATTAGCAGTGCGCACCCGTCGTGGGATGCGTACCAGCGAAATAGTTAATTTTTTTTTTTTTTTTTAATGTATAAAATAAAACTTCGGATGGATGTCCGTGACCGCGACGAATAGACACGAGATGGATTTATCTCATAGACTCGAACGTTTACGGATGATCGCATATGTTTATACCACGGCTTTTGGTCCGGTCGCATCATGGCGATTGACTAGCATCGTGGTATTGGCGCGTCGCTCGCTCTGCGAAGATGTGCGACGCATGCGGCCTAATGCGGGTAGATTTATCATGTTGCGTTGTTCGACGCGAGCAGGCGTACCAACCGTAAAGCGATGATGTGCGAATTAATTCGGCGGCTAAAGATAAAATAGCTCCGATCGTGCGGGCTTTTCTTAGGTCCGATCGTGCGGACTAAAAGATAAAATAGGTCCGGTCGTGCAGACTGTTTCTTTTATATGTCATATTTAAAGAAATATCATGATCATGAGAATATAATATAATGAATACATGCATCTGAGTTATTAATTGCCAATGATACTTTAAAGGCAACCGATTATAATAATATAATGCATGTGCGAATATTCTATACCCAAATATATGGCGATCGAGTACATTAATTACCGACTTTAGAAATCTATCTCTTTCGGTGAATTGAGAACACGAAACATAGTTTATTCGTGGTCGCGGATGACGCCAACTTGTTGATCATAATCTGGCGTGAATTGGATTCAACGACTCTCGGCGTTAGTCGTCTCGAGCCCAAGTAGGCTGTCAACAAAGAGGCCGTTAGGAGTGGACCGGGAGCCGTAGCCGGGGTCCACCTCCGACGATCAGTTAATGTCGCGTAATGTGGCGATATATCTTAGGGTTGAAGATTGTACCGTGTGTGTTGTCCCTTGAGAAGAGATCAACCTTATATTTATAGGCGTGGATTAGGTTTTAGGCGTAGAAATGGGCGCGTCTGCCGGCTGACCCATTTCTACCGGGTCGGACCATACGTCCACAAGTGTCATTCATGTTTTTCAAAACCGCATATTTTACAATAATCTAGAAGGAGAGAGTAATAATCGTGTTGTTGCATGGCCCATTTGAAGTTGGGAAGAATAAGAAAGTTGAAAAGTCTATGTATGAGCCATCAAATTGTAATTCGCTTCTTTGCATTAATTTTCCTCCTTGGTTTTGATCACCAACAAGCAACCAACTTCCATCACAATCTTGGAAACTGCTTCAACTCAGATTGCTGTTTTTTAAATCCTAGCAGGTTTGTATTTTTGAGCAAGTCAACTATTTTATCTACTTTCAGAAATTGACATGACACAGTTTTAGGCTCTGGGTTGCAAACTATATTTATTTTTACTTAATTAGTCCAGTTATTGAAACTATGATGGCTGCTTAATGTGTTTAAGATGATTACTTAATTAGTGGGAGCTGTTTTGTTGTTAATGATTGCACCAAAGTTTGTAAAAAGCTGTTCAAATCCTTTTGGTACAATTGGTTATTCATTTGATAGGCAGTGTTTCATTCATTTGTAAACACAGAATGTCACACATGGAAGGAGTACAACATTTGAAAATTCCACTCGAAGCGATAAAGTTGGCGACTAACAACTTTAGTAAGGATAATTTCATTGCCCGTGGTGGATTCGGGAGTGTGTATGTATGCGAACTTTACCTAACCGGGCAGCAGAGGATTGTTGCTGTAAAGCGGTTAGATCGTACATTTGGACAAGGGGAACGTGAGTTTTTGACAGAAATTCAGATGCTTTCATTATATAGACACAAAAACCTTATCAGTCTTTTTGGATTTTGTGACGAAGATGATGAAAAGATACTTGTTTATGAGCATGCGGAACATGGAAGCCTTGATAAGTATCTATCTAGTACTGAGCTCTCCTGGATGCAACGTCTCCAAATAAGCATTAATGCAGCCTGCGGATTAAATTACCTTCATAACGGTGTCGGACCACAACATAGAATCCTCCATCGTGATATAAAGAGCGCAAACATTCTCTTAAATGAGAATTGGGAAGCCAAAGTGTCTGATTTTGGATTGTCAAAAATAGGCCTTTCAAATGTTGATCAGTTATCTCTTATCGTCACTAGTCCTTGCGGAACTATTGGCTATGTGGATCCAAAATATTTCAAAACCGGCATTTTAACAAAGGAATCTGACGTATATTCGTTTGGTGTGGTGCTATTCGAAATCCTGTGCGGAAGGCTAGCAAGTATTGACCACTACCAAGATGAGCGTCGGTTTCTTGCTTCATTGGCCCTAAAGTATTGTGAACAAGAAAGATTAGATGAGATCATCCATCCCAATTTGAAATTTCAAATGAAGGCAGATTCATTGGAGATGTATTCAATGGTTGCATATCAGTGCTTAAAAAAGAATCGACATGAACGCCCAACAATGGAATGGGTTGTAGAAAAACTTGAAAAGGCGTTGGAACTTCAAGTAAGTTTTATGTGAAAGACCCCATAACATCATTTCAACTCTATTTCTCTCTTGTACCTAGAATATTTATGTATTTTCTTTGTTGCAAGGCTGGTATAACCAGGTGTATTCAGGTCGGGACATGGGGACGACAAACTGGAGGTCCTCAAAGTTATTGGAGTTTTAAACTTGAAAAAGATCATTATCTGTTGAAGATAACCATCAATCATGATGATGCGGTATACTCTCTCATCTTCACTAGTGAATCTGAAGGTTTCTTGCGTACTTCTAACAAGGTTGGTGGTTCGGCTGTTGGGGACACATTTTCTGAGGTGAATAGATCTTGACTTAACCCTCGGTACATACATTTTTGGTCAAATGTTATTTAAGTGTCATATACTATATTGAAAATGCAGTATTTTAGTCGTAAAACTTCTAAACGGTTTCTGATAAGATGAATCTGACTCTGTTACGGGTAAAGATGAGGCAACTATTGCGACAATAACGTTACCATCTTGAACTTTCTATTTGCCATATGATAGAAATTAGAAAATACTATTATCTGTTACATAGAAATATGACCAAACTATATATGTTACATGTTTATGCTATATGCAATGGTCTTTGTCCCTATTTTTCACTATCAGATTTATGCATAAAAATTATCTTGGGGTAAGCAGGTCACACTTGATGACGATGAGGAAATAATTGGCATTAATGGAACAATTGGTGCTAGAGATGGTTCGAGAATAATATCATCACTATCTTTTGAGACGACCATGAGGACCTATGGACCTTATGGTTCACCAACAGAGAGAGTTTTCTTTATACCATGGAAGGCAGCGTCATTAGTTGGGCTTTACGGCTATGCTGGTGATTGCATCAACAGCATTGGTGTCCATCTCAGAGCTTCTACAGATATCGTGAGGGTGGGAACGTGGGGAAGAAGAAGTGGACTGCTGGGAAGTTCTTGGTCTTTCCAACTTGAGAGAAATCATCGTCTGAAGATGATAACCGTTGAACATGGTGGGTATATACATTCACTTCAGTTCACAGCAGAATATAGAGGATTAACATACATATCAAGAAAAACCGGTCATCCATATCAAGGTGCAATTACTGAGGTAAATATTTTTTACTCAAACAATATAAACAATATGATGTCTTTGTTGCACATATGTTATAACTGTCTGACAATATTTTATCTGCCATGTATGAAAAGTTCTACTTCTAACTTTTCCTATTTACTAAGGTTACGTTTGACTGGAATGAGGAAATAACTGGCATCAGTGGAACAGTTGCGATATCAGAAGGACATCTTCCTGGTTGGACTATAATTACATCATTATCATTTGTGACGAACAAAAAAATACATGGACCTTTTGGTCATGCAAGAGGAACGCCATTCACAGTTCCATGGGTCGAGAGTTCACTTGTAGGATTTTATGGACTTGCTGGCGGATATCTGGATAGCATCGGTGTCTATTTGAAGGCTGCCGTGTAAAGTCTTCGCTTAGTTAGTACACCAAACATCGAGACTTTAGTCATTTTACAAATTGTTGTAGTTGGTTTGTTAAAGGCGTCTTTGACTATTTAGTTCCTTGAATGGTTGAAAAAAGATAAATCGATTTGCATGAATTTGACCTTTGGAAAAAATACTTTTATGTGAAAAAAAATGATTAAAACTGTTGATAATTACTCCGGCTATCTAAAAGGGTAGTAGCCTTTGAATTACTCGGCTCACAATGTCGGAAACGAGGTAAATCAAAAAGAAAAAAATTTAGTTTACTAAATTTGTTTACTTGTTTACCACACTACCTCTTTTAAGCGTGAGGTATGACAAAAGTGGATTCTTCACTTGGATACGCGGATCCACATCGTTTCAAACACCCACTTAAAATCTCTCATTCACAACTAACCTCAGCCTCTTCGTTTGGGCCGACCACCCTCATTTATTTCTTTTACATGTTGCATTTTTCGCCTTTTACATACGAAACTCAAAATTCTTTTGTCTTTATTCATGTTGTGGGAGCGGCTATCAGAAGAGTGGCGAGTGGAGGTGGTGTGGCGGCGAGATTCGGCGGCGAGTGGCGAGGCCTCCACTTCGGAGTGACGAGCATATCTCGTTGTCATACCTAATGCTCTTATACTGAGCAAATGACCTCTATCTAATTATTTATAGTTTATCTCCCTACTCTGAACTACTTTGCATAGACATTACACATTGCATTCTAAATCAGACCCTTGATTATATTTCATTTTGCTTAAACTACTCATTTAGTACATTTTATGTTTAGGATTTTTTTACAGCTCAAACCATGATAGCAAACCTAATACATGACATACCCTTGGATCAGTGCCGTAGTTGAGCGAACAGAGCCCTGTGCGAAAACCTATATGATAATTAAAGGGTGAAAAGTTTAAAGATACACAGCATAGTTTTTAAAAAGCAGACGATGACGTGAATGAACTTTGAAAATTACCATTGACATAAAATCTTTCAAATTTGGAGCGATGTCGTAATATGACTGGGAGCTAGTAGGTTACTGGGTCACAAAGTTTGAAAATTGGCGAAATGGTCCACATGGCTTGCGTTGACTTTCACGGTCATCCTTAACCCTTTTTCGATTAAAAGAGTTCTGATAATGGTCATATGGTTATTGACTTTCAGTTAATCCGTTTTATACATTTCACCCGTTTCTTATGTTTTATCCATTTTCTTACGTTTTGTCCGTTTTCTTACGTTTTATCGGTTTTCATCCGTTTTGTCGGTTTTCTCAATGTTGCAAAAATCATGAATCGGTAGTCGGGCGATCGACCACCCTGCGGTGATGGTCGGTCAGTCGGGATTAATCGGATTGGCATTTCCGCAATTTTTGGTATTTACGTAAACTAAAAATCTTAACGATTCCAAGCCTCGCTATGTTCCAAACCTCGATAAAAGGCTCCGATTCGATAATGATGCCATCATGCGTTATAATTGAAATATCGATCCCAAATTAAGTAGAATGCCTAAATTATTATTTTTTTTAAATGAGCGATTTGCAGCTTTGGCGATTTTGACCGACTCGGCGATTAAGATTCAAATGGATTTTTAAGCTGCTTAGTGTCGATTTTTTCCTAAGCCGATTTTGAGCGATTTTCAAAAATCGACAAGGTCTTCGGCGATCGGCGATTGTCGGCGATTACTCGTAGGAGTTCACCGATTTTGCAACATTGGTTTTCTTGCCCCTTTTTTTTAGATTTTTGTCCGTTTTTATCCATTTTTCTTACGTTTTGTTTATTTTATTATTTTTTGCCCGTTTTCATCCGTTTTTTTTTTTTTCCTATTTTTCACTTTTTTGTCCATTTTTTTACATTTTGTCTGTTTTTCTTACGTTTTTGTACTATTTCAACATACTAAAAATTTTGAAATTTTTTTTCCAAAAGATTTCCGAAAAAAAAAATTAAAAAATCGTAAATATTTTTTTTTCAAAAAAAAAAAGAAATTGGAATTTTTTTTTCTAAATTGTTTTTTCGAAAAAGAAATTTGAATAAAAATTTCATAAAAATATTTTTCAAAATATTTTTTAAATCTTAAAAAAACAAAATCTTTTCAAAGAAATTTGAATAAAAATTTCATAAAAAATATTTGTTCAAAATCTTTTTTTTTTTTTTTTTTTTTTCCAAATTTTCAATATGTCGAATCACTTTTTGTTTCAATATGTTCAAATTTCGAAAAAATTATTTTTGCAAAAAATTTGAAAAAACAATTTAGAAAAAAATTCCAATTTCTTTTTTTTTTTGAAAAAAAGTATTTACAAAATTTTTTAGATTTTTTTCAGATTTTTATTTGAATTTTTTTTCCAATTTTTTTTAAATTTTTGGAATTTTTTTCTCAAATTTGAGAATAAATTCAAATTTTTTGATTTTTTTTTTCAAATTTTTTCAAAGTTTTTTCTTTTGAAAATTTTTTAAAATTTCAATATGTTGAAGCATACAAAACAAATAAAAGCGGAAAAAATGTTAAAAAAAGGACAAAACGGATGAAAAGCAAAACGAATAAAATTAGAAAACGTAAGAAAATGGATAAAACGGACAAAAATCTATAAAAGGGGTAAGAAAAACGGACAAAAACGGATGAAAATCGATAAAAACGTAAGAAAAACGGATAAAAACGTAAGAGAACGTGTGAAAAAGTATAAAAAATGACTAAATCTGAAAGTCAATAACCATAAGGACCATTAGTGTAACTTTTTTAACTTAAAAAAAAGTTAACCGATGACCGGTGAAAGTCAACGCAAGCCACAAGGACCATTCTGCCATTTTTCAAACTTTGTCACCTTAGAACCTAGTTCGGTCATATTACGTCGTCGTTCAAATTTAAAGTATTTACGTACAAATTAATTTTCAAAGCTCATCGTCGTCGTCATTTTGAAAACTATATTACGTATCTTTAAACTTTTCACCATAATTAAATACAATGGTTAAAAATATATTACACGAACTGAAAACATAATATTTTGATGATGTGTCTTGAGTTTTAACAAATGTTTACCTCATAAAACTGTACAAAGTTAACAATTTTTTGTTGGAAGTGCATATTGAGGCCTTAAATATAAGCAAGAAACATGTAGAAAAAAGATGGCAACCATTGTTGTTCAGTGATAAAAGTAAGGGTAATTAGTTACTACATCAGAAGCATCACCTGTCGGGTCTTTAAACTGGTGGAGTGCGATCGGGCAAACCTCTCCTTCTCGGTTCCAAGTTAGCTGTAGTGACTGATTTGATGTTAAAATGCAGATGGGTTTTGTTGTAGAAAAAGTTACCTTTGACTTTAATAATAAAATATAATTGATGGGTGAAGAGTTGTTTTCTTTGGATAAAAAAGGTGTGGTGGTGAGCAAATATAAACAACTGTTGTTAAGACGAAATGGAGTGGTTGTGAGTAGGGGTGACCCAACACGAACCCGACTCGAGTCAATTTGGGTCGGCGGTTAATGGGTTCAAAATTATATTCGAGTCAATCGGGTGAACCCAAATTAACCCGAGTTCTAAACAAGGTCGGGTTCGGGTATGTTGTTTAGCTTTGACTCGACCCCGAATCCGACTAACCCGGCTCAACAACACTTTTACTTGTAAAAATACTCGGGTTGACCCCGAACCCGGATTGACCCGACCCGAGCTGACCCGAATCTGAATTGACCCGACCCGAGTTCTAAACAAGGTCGGGTTAGGGTATGTTTTTTAAAGGCTTGACCCGATTTGACCCGACCCGAGTTGAACCGAACCCGACCAGGTCAACCCGAATAACACCCCTAGTTGCGAGGGAAGGATAGTGAGGCATCAAAGTCACTCGTGACGCCATTTCGGTCACCAAAGTCACGCGCCACAAAAAAAACAAAACAAAAAAACAATATGAATGGTGACCGGCTCACCATAGTAACATGCAAAAAACGTGAGACCCATAGTGGATGTTTTTATAATTAAATATTTGGTTTGTGAGGGTGTATGGGGCATTTAGTGAGGTATATTTTTATAAAGTGGGTATTTTAATAAAATGTAAGGGGAAGGTGATCAAAACGGGTGAAATATGAGAGTAAGTGAGAGGAGAGAGAAAAATAAGGTGACACTGAAGATCTCCTTAAACATTAAGGGTACGTTTGGTACACCACTATCGGAATGCATCAATCACAATGATTATCATTGCAAATATTTGGTTACTAAGTTGGGGAATGAAACTATCGTTTGATACCCATAGATTCATAGGAGGAGGAGTAGGCACCTTTTCTAACTCATTCTTGTGGGACCCACCACTAACATATGAAAATCATATGTTTTTCTAAAAAAAAACATGTGATAACCATACCCTAAAATTCACACCAAACAATAAAAATGGAATCGGTATTCTCAATCTCATACTATCCTCTAATCAATGTCATACCGATTGTAATTCCGGATAGTATACCAAATGCACCCTATAGACATTTTGAAGACTTAGATAAGTTCAAAACACTTATCAAAAGTTTATAGTTAGTAAAAAGTACAAACAGTTGTCAATACTGTTCCAACAAAAGTATGTTTGTAGCATACTAGGAATAGAGGCTAAAGTATAAATTGTACTTTAGTCTATCACATGTTGACACATACTTTTTACCCCACGAGTTACCACATTGTTCCTGCCTATAAATAAATTGTTGTAACGAAAGAAAAACTTAGAGGATAGTATGGGATTGAGAATACCGATTCCATTTTTATTGTTTGGTGTGAATTTTAGGGTATGGTTATCACATGGTTTTTTTAGAAAAACATATGATTTTCATATGTTAGTGGTGGGTCTCACAAGAATGAGTTAGAAAAGGTGCCTACTCCCCCTCCTATGAATCTATGGGTATCAAATGATAGTTTCATTCCCCAACTTAGTAACCAAATATTTGCAATGATAATCATTGTGATTGATGCATTCCGATAGTGGTGTACCAAACGATAGAGTTTTAACCACTTTCAAGAACTAGTTTTCCTTCTCCAAATAGAACTAAGTCATACATTTTATATCTATTGGTTTAGCATAGTTCTGACTTAAACATAATAACTTTGTTTTTGTGTTTAAGTTTAGTGATGAGGTCACACACATGCTTGTCATTCAATTCTCAAGTGTTATTCCGTAAACACTTGGGGTGAAAGTTTTTGACTTATATTAATAAGGAGTTTAAACGTTGAAAATTATATTGTGTGTTTTAATTGTTCATTCATACTAACTGTTAATGTGGTAAAATATATCCTAGACATGTTACTAAGGTGTTTAACTAACTTATAGTTAAATAACTTAGCAAGTAGGAACAACAAGTGGTATCTGAGCGGTTTGATTTATAAAACTAATTTATAAACGACTCAAAAGTTTTTAAAATCAAGATCCATCATGTCTAATAGTGATATACCTCAACTCATTGATCTTAAGGGAGGTAGCTATTCATCTATTGCCCCTAAGCTTGAGCTTGGTAAGTTTATCAAGTGGATAAAGAGAATGAAATGTTTTCTTTATGGCATATAACCTTATCTAATAAAGTGTTTAGAAGAAGGTCCTTATAAGCCCAAAAACACTGAAGGTTTAGATAAACCTGAGGCTCAATGGAATCTTGAAGAGAGGAGGGCGGTCAATCAGGACCAAAGGTTTACGAGCATTATTATATCATGTCTACCAGATGATATAATGGATTCAGTTGTTAAACGTCCTACTGCCAAGAAGACTTGGACATATCTGATTCTTAGCCATGAAGGCCCCTCAGATACCAAGAAAAACAAGGTCATGGACCTGAAACTTGAGTATAATACTTTCAGAGTCAAAGACCATGAAAGTCTCTCTCAAACCTATACAAGATACAAAACCCTAGTGAATGAACTTGTCAAAGATGGTGACACCTGGTCCAGACATGATATCAACTTAGGCTTTGTAAACAATCTTCCCATAAAACGGTTTAGCTTCAGTCAAGGGCAAAGAAATGCAAACCATGTCAAGAATATTGAATTGGCTGAAATTTATGGAAGATATGTTTATGAAGATAACCTAATGACTAAAGCTTGAGCCTGGTAAGTTTACCAAGTGGAAAAAGAGAATGAAATGTTTTCTTTATGGCATATAACCTTATCTAATCAAGTGTTTAGAAGAAGGTCCTTATAAGCCCAAAAACACTGAAGGTTTCGATAAACTTGAGGCTCAATGGAATCTTGAAGAGAGGAGGACGGTCAATCAGGACCAAAGGTTTACGAGCATTATTATATCATGTCTACCGAATGATATAATGGATTCAGCTATTAAATGTCCTACTGCCAAGCATACGTGGAAAAATCTGATTCTTAGCCATGAAGGCCCCTCAGACAAGAAAAACATGGTCATGGACCTGAAACTTAAGTAATACTTTCAGAGCCAAAGAGCATGAAAGTCTCTCTCAGACCTATACAAGATACAAAACCCTAACGAATGAACTTGTCAATGATGGTGTCACCTTGTCCAAACATGAAATCAATTTAGGCTTTGTAAACAATCTTCCCATAAAATGGCTTAGCTTCAATCAAGGGCTAAGAAATGCAAACCATGTCAAGAATCTTGAACTGGATAAAATTTATGAAAGATAACCTAATGGCTAAAGTGTACCCTGAAAGTAATAAGGCCCTGACCACAACACCCATATCAACTACTCCCCCCGTCTCATAATTATTGTCCAGTATTGACTTTTGAAGTTTTTAGTTTTTAACTTTGACCTTAAATAATTTTATTTGTGTTATATATTACTTGATGTAAAATATATGAATGAATTGAGTTTTAAATGTATTTTAATTGGTATAATTTTCATCAAGTATTATATAAGACAAATAAAAATATTTAAGGTCAAAGTTGCAAAACAAAGATTTCAAAAGTCAACACTAGACAATAATTATAGGACATAGGTGGTATTCAAATGTTATTGTTCATGATTTTTAGGATGATTCAAAAGATAAGGTGGATGAGAGAAGCAGTGAGGAATACATGGAAGACCTGAATAGGGAATACTAGAAAATTCAAAAAGATTTATAAAAAGAAACTTTTCTAAGTTCAATGGAACAAAATCTTTTTTCGAATGATTATTTTAAATGTAGAGAACCTGGTCACATGGCATAAGACTGTTTTGTAAAAACTTCCTCACCCTCAAACCTATCTCAAAATCAAAGTCGTTTTGAGCCTAAACTAATTACTTCAGGCCAATCATTTAAAAACAATCAAACTGAATCTAGAATTAAGAAAGATTGGATGGCTAAGTATAAAAAGATTAAAGCCAAACTTGCTCTTTTGGAATCAAATTCCTCAAAACACAACCCTCAACTTCATCACAACCATCTCAAGTTAAAAACAAAATCCTAGTTGCTGGAACTTTTGATTGGGATGATGAGAAAGTTTCCTCTGATGAAGAAGTTGAGCTTAGAGTGTTAATGGCTCCTGCTGATGATGAGAAGGTAGCAGTGGCAAATGAGCATGCAAGGAACGGTCAATGGGTCAACATCACCATAAAAAAGGTAGATACTCTTTTAGCTATGGATGATGATGTTGATTGGAAATCATTATATTAATGTTGATTTGAAATATGTTGAAGAACAAAGTCAAAATTTATTTTCCATATATAATAAACTTGTCTTAGAATTAAGTAAGTGTAAAAAAGAGTTAATTGAACTCAAGCAAGCTAAACTAACTGCACTTACACTTCAACATCAAAGCACTGAAATTCTCAATAAGAATAAAGCCCTGAGAGAAGAGCTTGAAAAAGAAAAAGTGATTAATCAAAATGGCTCAATAGCTCTAATAGGGTAAATCAGTGCATAAATAAACAAATCCCTAGTCAAAAGAAAAAGATTTTAGGGAAAGACCAACTATCTCAAAGCTCCTCAAAGAGTAAAGAGACCATCTTTGTTCCAACAACATTAATGCATAATCCTAAAGTAAATCCAACAAAAAAGAATTGGATTGAAAGATATGAGTTCTTCAAACAACCTAAGAAAATGGACAACTTTAACACTGGTCGCATTTTTGACTCACACACCCATTGACCTACCCTTTGACACTAAATCAGTTTCAGCGGAAGAAAATTAATCAGTCACTCAGACTCCCTTACCTCAACTGACAAAGCTTAGTGGTGCTGAACCAAATCCTAACTCCAAAACTTCCTTAAAGAAGTATAGAAAAATCAGGGAGTCAACAATATTGGTGCATCAGATTGCAATGCACATCTTTTACAATCCTCCTAGATAGAGTACCTAACTGTTGTAGTGTATATAGGCCAGACTCGAGGGATTGATCGTTCTCTAGGGGAATAGTGAGGTAGGTTCGAAGTTTGTGATGACTTAATTCTAAGGGTTGAGAGAAGAATATTTTTGGTATTTTTATGTTTTTATTTAAGATCGTGTAAAAATCCGGGGTTTGAGTGAGGTTGGTTTTAAACTACTAATTAAACTAAAATGCAAGAAAATTAAATAAACAAGAAAAGTAAAAGTGGTGTCGAACTTCTTATAAGAGGGAAAATGTATTTACCTAGAATTTCATTACTCCATAGTTTTTTCTCGCTATGTTTATCAAATGTCACTTACTTGTCCAATGCAATGCAGAGTATTCCTTATTACCTATTGCGGGTTGGTCAATCCTACGTCTGTGTACTAGCTTGCGTAAGAGACGTCTGTCTAAAGTCAATCCCACCCAATAACTAGAACACACAATAAATACCCTACTCAATTAATTCCGAAGGCATAAGCATTAATTGGATACATTTTAGTGGACATTCAAGCTACCCTACATAGGTAGTAGCCAATTATCCAACTCCAAACGAACAAACCTTTGACAAGAGACAATTATCAAGTAAGCAATAACTAGGTTTCATGCAATCCTAAGTAAATACTAATTAGTTTAGCCTATCATAGTAATAAAAAGACAATCAAATAAGCAAATCACACAATTACGCATAAACATGATTGAATGATTAAAACTTATCTCAATAAAACATGAGATATTCAAGGGCCAAAAAGGTCTACAAAAGCTGTAAAAATCGACTAGGTTTGGTGGTATTCATTTTTAGATAATGTCCTATCCAATCGGTTTTTGGAATTTCCATCATCCTATCCTCATACTCTCCCCATCCATTGTGGGTAACATCCTTATATCCACCCAACCCTTTTTCAATTTTATCATCTTATATGATTCTGTTTTCCTCAATAACCTCTTCTTCTTCTTTCACTGAACCATCAACTTCAATATCTCTTTTTCCTCAACCTTTTTGTCTTCTTCTTGAACAATGGAAATCGCAGTTACGTACTCAGTAATGGGCGTACTTTCTTCCTTACTTACTAAGACCTTCTTTGGAGTTTCTATCGTAGTATATTTGTTCAAAAGGTCGTCATTTTCACCATCTTTTCCTGCATCTCCTCCCTTTTTCTATAGACGGCCTCCTCAAACTTTGCCAATATTTCTGACTGAGCGGACATGTACTTTCACATTTGAGCCTCAAAACTAGGTTCGGGATCACGTAGTTAAGGAGGAGAGTAAACATGTTTTTGAAAAAGGAACTTATTTTCTCTCTTAGGTGATTCGGAGTAGGGCAGTTGATGTTGGTTTAAGTAAATGGAACTAATAAGTGCTTGAGGAGGGTTTGTTCGGGTTTCAATTGGCATTCTTTGTTTTTTTTATTAGGTAATCTAACGTATCTTCAAGCTTACTAAGCTTACGTCAGAAATGCTTGGGACATTAGAAAGCAAGGATATTTCCTTTACCGTTTTTCTCGTAAGTTCACGAGGGTCATTCCAGCTTTCGTTGTTATAGAGGGCAAGGTCCTCTATTATGTCCTATGAGTCTTCAGCATTTTTGCATGAAGCTTACCACTAGCCGCATGGTCAATGGCTTGCTTATTGGAGCAGTTGACATGATCATAAAAGATTTGGACTTGGAACCAAAGATCAATGCCATGACGAAGGAATTTTTGAAGTAAGTCCTTGAAACGAGTCCACGCATGATAAAGAATTTCACCATGATGTTGTTGGAACATCAAGATGTCATTCCTTAGCTTATTAGTTCTCCTCAGTGGGAAAAATTGTGTAAGAAAACGAGAAGTAAGATCATCCCAAGTCGAGATGGATCCCGCGGGTAGACGCTCAAGCCAATTTCTAGCTTGATCACGTATAGAGAATTGGAAGAGATGCAAGTGTGTATTCTCTTTAGTGGTACTGTTAAGTTCAATGGAATCAACTATTTTAAGAAAATACTTAAGGTGTTGATTTGTATCTTTGAAACGAAGTCCATGAAATGCACATCCATTTTGCACCAATCGAATGGTGTCGGATCGCAAGGTAGACACATTGGCTTGTTCGGGAAGCTCAATGGTGTTTCCAAAGCCTTCTTGGCTAGGTCGGGAGTACTTACCTAGAGTATGGGTCTAGGTGGATTGGGTGGATTTTGTTGAAAAGGCGGGCCACGTCAGTTTTGTTGAAAAGGTGGGTTTTGTGGAATTTCATTCACCATGATGGCGAATGAAAAGATTTATGAACAAAGGAACAAAGAAAAGATAGACTACGAGAAAGCTACAAAATAAAAAGAAAAATGTTCACTAGATAGGAATCTTGTGAGTTAGACCTAAACAAAAAAGAGATGGGAACCTAGACTATTCCCTAGCAGCGGTGCCAAAAACTTGATATGTCGGATTGAAATGCATAAGTTTTACAACCCTCATAGGCAGAGTACCTAATCGTTGTAGTGTAATATAGGCAAAACTCGGGTGATTGATCATTCTCTAGGGGAATAGTGAGGTAGGTTTGAAGTGTACGACGATTTAAGTCTAAGGGTTGAGAGAAGAATATGTTGGTATTTTTTTTTTATTTGAAAGCAAGTAAAAATCTGGGTTTAGAGAGGTTGGTCAACATATGAAGAAATGAAGTCAAACTGAAGAATACGACCAGCCATAAAGATACGCCATATAAGGAAGATTAGCCCATGAAGGCCCAAGACGGGATAAAGATCAATACATCGTATGCATTTTCATTAATACGACGTATACAGTAACGACTACTTATTATCTTAGAATATTCATGAGTGGAGCCCATGTAAAATACTTCTAATATGCTGTATCGAGGAGGTTGGATACGGCGTTTCGACCCAATGACATAAACTTTAAATAGAGGGCTCTTTCACGACTTTCAAAGCATCCCACCACACTTCACAGCATTCTTAGTCGACTTTCAATGGCAAGGAAGGTCAGAATTCACCACGAATCGCCAGGAGGGCATCTCGAGTATCATTTACTTTGTTTAATCATTCTGTTATTGTATCGTTTTCACTATGAATTTTATTTGTTTAGCTTTGATTATTACTTTGTGTTTTGCTACTGAGATTATGGGCTAACACCCTTTGATGTTAGCCAAGTTTATACTATCTTATGATTTTGATTCATTTATTTTTATTATATGCATTTTCATTGGATATTATTTATGTCTATCGTGCTCGATTACATTAGTTTAGTTGCTTGAATTATGTTACCTATTGTTTAGATTATGGGTTATAGATTTATTTATGTGATTCATGATCCGTATCATAATGGTTTGTATGCATGATAAACATAGCTTCACGGTTGTTGCCATTATGACTAGAGGCTGACTATGTCCCCAGGTTAGTCAATTTACGATTAAGGCAAGTAAGTTAGTGCAGAAACCCTTATAGATGACCACTCCCGAGGGTTTAGGCAATCCCACTTATATGTGATTGCCAAGATAGATTATACTTAATGGTTGAAACACTTTATGTGTGCTTGAGGCTTATTAACACTGTGACCATCGTGTTAAGGGCGGATATGCGTAGGGTTAAATAACCGTGACCATCTAGCCTAGTCTACCATAGATAGGGAATGTACTCACAAGGCCGAATCCATGCTCATCGAGTCTCAGTTTACATTCCATGACTCACCAACGGAAGTAGCATTTAGTCATTACACTTGTAGACGAATCACTATGACTTGATATCATAAGACCTCGACCTTACCATCACTATCATTATTTTACTTGCGTTCTTAGTTTAATTAAATAGTTATTAGTAACATCAAACGGTGCCATTCTCTCAGATTGAACCTCCATTTTAACAGTTAAGATAGATAATTAGAATACCTTTAAATTAGCTTTAGTTTACTCACTCCTTGCGAATGACCCGTACTTACAAATAACTAGCTATAACCGACCGGGTACACTGCCCTTAAGTGTTAGTCTATAGGTTAGTCGGCAATTATAAATTTAAAACATGATAGGAATCTCATACACTAGATTTAGCACATCAATCGCACCACTGCTGGGGAGTGATTTTAGGTTTTAGCTTATTTTATTGGTATTATTTTTCTGTTTTTCGTTTTATCTTGTGTGTTTATTTTCTTTCATTAGCTTGATTTTTGTGTTTATTGTTTGCATATATACTTTGTTTTGTTTTTGTGAATCTGTATCAGGTTAGCAATTCAACGTATTCGTTTCGGCGGATACGGCGTATAAACCTGAATTTGGGATACGGCGTATACAGTTCTATTGAATACGTCGTATCGTCCCTCTGTGATAAATTTTTTTTTGGTCAGATTTAAATTTTGCTTCTTCTCTCTGGTGCGTTGTCTTCTTGGTTATTTGTCTATCAGGAAATCATGGAGAAAAATATCGACAACATGACTATGGAAGAACACCTTGAATATGAAGCTAAAAAGGCACTAATGAATAATCGAATCTTCGAATGGGAGAAAGCAAGACACGGGACAAAAAGATTGTATTTAACTGGTGAAGATGAAAAAGAAGAATGTTTGGAATACGATGAGGACGAATTTCCAGCTATTATATATAATTATAAATAAAAAAACTAAGCATACAGAGATGTGTTAGCCCGTAATATGTTAGGTGATTGTATAGGGCTCAAGCCCGTAACTAGAATCTTCTATAGTTTGTTATATATGTGTACGATATTATTGTATATTGAAATCAATCAAAATCAATATCACAGCTATCCCTATTATACCGAAACATGGTTTCAGAGCCTTGAATACCACGCTCCATTCCTTTTTTAACTCACCTCTAAACCCTAACAGCCATCAACGAAACCTGTTCATGTGTTGGTGATCGGTGCTAGGTCATCGATCCACACTTATTAACTGTTTGTTATTCGTGCTAGGTCACGAATCTTGGGTGTTGTTTTGTTTTCTTCTCTTTTGCTTGTGCATCTTCTGTTACCAGTACCCTAATCCTTAACAAGATGATCATTATCCTAATCTGAACAATGAAAGGTTTGATGCTATAGTAGTATAGTTTTTGACAGCACTCCCGAGTTAGATTTCCTATTCCAATTGTTCCTCTAAATCTGAAATTACCCACTCTAGTAAAATGGAGGAAACAAGGGAAGTACACCGGGAAAATAAATTTTTACCAAGTCCTGAGATGACGTCGAACAACATTCTTAAAAAAAAAATCCGAAAGTAAAGAAATGATTGCTATCCTAATACACAGTTTGACCTCTTACAACTTTAAAAGGATCTATTCACATATGAGGCGTGTTCGCAAAAAGTGCTTACAGAGACTATCAACTGCAAAATTAATTCAAAAGATACACGACTTAAGAATCATAAAAAGCAATTTGCTAAAAAAGAAATGTTTAATATCCTTGAAATCTCAGAATACATATTCACTTATGAAATACAAGGGTCCCAGGGATCATCTCTAATTCATTAGTTGCCAGCTGAAAAATGAGGAAGGATATGGTCTTGAATTTAAGAAATTATGCAAGGATCATTTAAATCCAGAACCAGTTAAGCCATGTGTAATTAATCAGGATAAACCTCCCAAAATCTTCAGCCTATTGATAGAGAATATAGAAAGAATAAAAAGGGAAGGATGAAGAATAAATGCGTTAATCTAAAAGTTTGACCGATCGATAAAAATCAAGATATGGCATAAGAAGAACGTAGGTTCAAGCAACTAGGAATCCCTTTCGACCAAAAGTTAGTTTACAAAGACGAGCTCGAAATATGTTTAGGGAGTCATACTCAAGAAGTTCTTTAGAGTTTGAAAATAAAGACTCATCATAATTTGAGGCGGAACTCGGAATGTGAAGACAAGGACCAGGATGATGGAGTAAGTGTGTGATGACAATATCGCACTGACTGACTGAAAATCTCCTCAAACATTGAAGACATTCTGAAGATCAGCAATGTTTCTATGATTTGTTTCTTCGTCGAGAGGTTTTGACGCATACTTTGTCTACTGTAATCAACGAATCAAGTGTTGCACATGAATTTTCCTTTTTAATAGGTTATTGGTGCCTTTGTTTTTGTTAATTCTTAACTAAACATATATATTGTGAACATTAAGGTGACTATGGTTTATAAAATTATCTTACGTGAATGAAAGTTAATTTTGGGATTTTCATTTTTTGTGATGGCCCTTTAACCCAAAAAAAAAAAAAAAAAAAAAAATCATTTCATTATTACCTTTCTTCACCTTATAAAATTAAACCTCAAACCAAGCACCCCTAAGTGGTAAACTTTGTTGGTCATGTAACTATGTCGATGCTAGTCGAGGAGTTTTGACTCATTTATATCTTTTAATAGTTTTATTGTAAAGACTATAGACCGAATCCGCATGAATTGAGTAGATAGAGTTTTGTCCTAAGCTAGTGTATCTTGTTTGTTATATGTTTGTTTTTTAGTAGGTTGTCCTTATTGTTCATTTGGGGTGTTGATTAATGATACCTTATGTTGTATATATCAGAATTTTAAGACTCATTTAGGAAAGGTCAATGTTGTACGTATATATAGTTACTGAAATGTCAATCTTGTGTAGTGTAAGTGGATTCACATGCATAAAGCAGTGGCATGGGTGATGGGTATATCTAGGAGCTGAAAATGCTGACAGATCGAGTGACAGAAGAAAGAACATATTGGTGACTACCAGTGCGAAAAGCTAGCAAAGACTTATATGAAGAAACTTGGAGATAGATTGGTGAAATAGCAACGATTAGTTCAATTCCTTGTCATCGGCTATGAACCACAGATCTTCTGCTATTAACACGGATCATATTCAACTATCTAACATTGTAATCAAAACTCTGTTTTAAACCTAATTTTGCTGTAATAGTGATCTGTTAACACTGTTGAGTTTATAATACATGACATATAATAATAACATGTAGACATCAAGAGTACACAGCGGAAGACTAAAGATCATAACAAATAAATAATTAACTGAAAGTATGCGTAACGTACCTCTTGCAAATGTCAGATCTCTTGAACAAAACAAAGAAGTGGTTTAAAGAGTTGTCCCTTACCGTTTTACAACTCAAACCAATTAGGTGTAAGAATAGTGTCTTACTACCACGTTCTTGTACACACGAATTAACCAACGAATCAAGCGATTGCTAGATCTAACACAAGTCCTTGTTTTATGAAAAAACAAAACCAAAATCCCTAACTAGGGGTGTTCGGCCGAGAATTGCAAGAGATGAGAGGAGAGATCTAGGGTTAATTCAATGCAAAGTTATGAAAAACCCTAGAACCTAGCCTTGTTTATATAGTGTATGGAAACCTTTGGGAACAAGTTAGGGCTTGGGTTGAGAACCCTCCCTTGGCCGGCCATGATACAAGCCCAAGAGAAACCCAAAACTTTTCATTTCAAGATTTTCCATTACTAGTCCTTCTCTTTCATTTAACTGATCGTTAGTCATCTTTCCGTTAAATACTTAACGATCGTTAAAGCAGACTTAATGTGCAATAATTAATCGTAAACATTAACATTAATTATTTAACTTTAATTCTCATTCGCTAATGTGTGCAATCCCGTGGTCACGAGTTCGAATCCGGACATTCACGTTTTATAAATATATTCATATTCCAACAAACACATCCCATAATTTTATCTTAAAATGTCACAATATCTTTTTTTTGGGTAAAGGGGAGTAATCCTGCACCCTGGTAAATATATTAACCAAATAAATGTTTAAGTACAATGTATATGAGTGAAATCCATATATCGACCCGTTACATAGGCATAGAGCTTACATAACAAGATACTTCCAATTATCTAAACAAGAAACAAAACACTACTCAATGATAACATATGACACAAATAAAAGGTTATTTCCTAGGACCTTGAAGCGTTGTGCCATACATGGCATTAAAGGCATCCAAGTTCCCGGAAGATCACGAACTGTTTAGCATAGTCATCAAAGTCATATTCATCATACTCATCTTCATACCCTTGGCCACCACCAAATAAATTAGCAGACTCATCAAATGGGTTAACAACAACCTCATCTTCGTAATCGACACCTCAATCTCCCACTTTAGAAAAGGGTTAGCTCTCTTAGTAGAAGAGGTGAGCGGAATGGGTTGACCATCATCATCCACAAGAGTAGCTTTCCAAAGAATAAGTAGTTTTCAAGCTTACCAATTTTCTCAACTATGGAGTAGAACCAACATCCATTGTTCCCATTGAATCACTCACTAGCGGTACATGTGATGTAGAACCAATCTTATTCAAATCATCCTCATTAACCTCCATTGTACGACCGGTATCCACATCTCGCTTCCTTAGAACAACCGTAGAATCCCAATATTCGCCTCCTCGTGGTAGAATCAACCATGGGACTTAGAATGCCCGTGTCCTCATGCACCTCAAGTGTCCCAAAAGAGTTAGAAGTAGTAATGTGAGTACCGTAGCATTAACACTAGCAACGTCCGCGTCTTCTTCTTTGGGATATAAACCTGCTTCCTAGGAGCAAATTTAGGACCCTTACCCATATTAATACCGCTAGACAACTTCGGACCTTGGGGTTTGGCTTTCCGATTGCACCACCTTAAAACCATCATCATTCACATCCAATGTCGAGGTGTGAGCATCAAGACATGATGCTCCTTAGTGAACTTAGGACAACAATCATTATCATGCCCAAACACTTTACATTCCATGCAATGTGGAGGTTTCCATTCATATTCAACCTTGATACTAGCCGTCGAAACCACTATCATCCTTCTTAGGGATAGCCATAGTTACCACATGTTTAAGATCGCCCGATGATAACTCAACAAGGGCACGAGCAAAACTAATACGACCCCATGAGTCAACGCACATGGAGCTAGTGAATGCATCTAACATGATCGGCTTACCCACCGAGTAGCAATAAGGCTCAACCGTCTTCCGAATATGCAAGTAATGGCACATTATGCAATTTAATCCACATAGGCACTTTGGTAACCTCACTTTTGGACAATAGCACGTCAGAGTCCATTTAGTGAGAATGATAGGAGAATTACAATTATCCAAGGTCCTCGTTGAAGAACATTCTCAACACCCTCTTTAGAATCAAATTTAAAGAGAAATACACCATCATCATTCTTCATAAGTTTCTTTAAACCAAACTTACCCCATGTATTGGTGACATAATTCTTTACCAACTGAAATGCAATATTCTTGCCGACAAAGAAGCCAACAAGAGTATTATCATAGCGGTTAAACACACCCTCCATAGCAGCCTTAGGAAGAACTGTATCATGATTATCAATTCGATTCTCATTCACCAATGAACGGAAGTTAACTTTCCTAGATACACGTTCGAGTTTAACACATTAGCAAACGACCTCACATCATCAGGTATACTATCACTCACATTAAGACCGTAAGTAGAAGCATTCTTACCATCCTTCAAGCAACATCCGAACCACCAAAGATTAGTTTCAAAATTAACGTTACCCGAATCAAGTCAAAGGACCATCACGAGTATAAAGGTGATTGAGTAGCAACATTCACCACCTTGGGAGGTGCATTAGTGTTCGACTCAAACCCCAACATTCATATCAATTCGACTTGTATTGTCCATATTTGCATCACCCACACGAGTTAAACGTACCATCATAATCACTAGGGTCGCGAACAACCTTAGCAAGATTGCGCAAGTCGTGACCAGCCGAATCAATTCCATACTCCTCTAAGACTTTTAAGCCTAGCCTCCAGCGATTCATACGGATTAGGTTTGCCGCCAGAGCTACGCTCCCATCGTAGTCGGTTTCAGATTCGTACCAACTTGATCGGCCAGTTAGTGGTGTTTTGCGACTTTCAACGATTTAATCCTTGTTAAAGAATCCTTTCTCCATCTCTAAACCCCAAAACAATCCAAGAACACGACACAAAACCGAAGAGCTAACTCAACTTCGTGACGAAACAACCCAAACCCTAACTCAATCGTTGGGGTTTAAACACAAACAAATAGCGTCTAACTCGCTCCCATGGTTTAATCGCATAAAAACAATGAAAACCAAGACCAAGGAAGGAGTAATAAACCAATTCGATCCAAATCGAGCACTCACACAATCCGAATTAGGTTAAACCCAAAAACGATTTTGTAAACCCTAAATAAAACGAATCACCAAATTAGAACCAAAGCAAGAAGAAACGCAAAGACTAGTCCAACCAAGAATCAATTAACAAAGATGTTAATTAATAACGAAATCAGGTAGATGCTAGGAATCCAAAGCTATGGTCGAATTGGATGAAAGTCGGTTAGGGATGTAAGGGTTACAAAATCGCCAGAGAGAATTCGCTAGGGTTTTTCCATATAAATGTCACAATATCTTTATCTTCCCTTATATGGTCTATACCTTCAAAAAATCTTGCTCATGATCAGAACTTTTTTATGTTCAACTCGTGACCATTTAACAAAAGAATCTTGCTCATGATCAGAATGTTTTTAAAATGTACAATGTTTATCAAACCAAATATAGTAAAGACTAAAGAGTCCTTGTCTCAATTATAAGTTTAAAACTTTTTAGGCTGCCAAAAGTGACATATACAACACAACAGCCTATTTTGTCTTCATCTCTTTCTTTTCTAAAACTGATTTCAATCCGGCTTTTTTATATAGATTATGAGTCATGCTTGAGTTAGTAACCAAAAAACAAGTAATGCTAACGACGAAACAGAAGATAAGACTAGTTCAAACACCAAACATATAGAAGTCATTGTTGTCTTAACACGAAATAATTCTTTCTAAAACGACATCACAAGATAAATCTGAGTATCCTGCGATCATCAGCGTATCATTTGGTGTTATTTAATTGGCAAAGAATCTTGTTACTTGCATCAAACTAATTAAAATAGATCGAATAAGAACGTTTGGTACCTAATTATATAAGTTTGTAGCCGGCCAAGTCATTTTCTTCGGTCCCGTGTTTCATGTAGATTAATGATCTAGGCTATCTATAAGTATATATAAACATGGAATCTGTTATTAAACTATAAAATTTAAAGAGCTATGAGACTATACTCACTGCTTCTAATACTGCTCTTGAGCACAGTGTTATGCTCAATTGTATGCTTTTAGTCAAGCCACACGTGGCCCTGAATGCTCAAGTAAATGTGGTAATGTCAACATTCCATACCCTTTTGGAATAGAAGAAAATTGTTACCTCGACACATCTTACATGGTAAGCTGTAATAGGACCTCTGGGAGAGCGCAAATAAAAGGTATGAATGTAACTCTCGTAGATATAACAATTGAAGGTCATCTACGCGTTATATCACCTGTGGCTCATGTTTGTTTCAATGAGAGAAATAAGGTTTCGGAGGATAATCCATATGTGGATTTATCAAGATTCCCAATCTCGCTTGGTGTGAACAAGATCACAACTCTTGGTTGTGACACTCGGGGGAACATCAAGACTGGTCAAGTTTACCAAGCGGGTTGTACCACGATGCCTGGAAGCTGCAACCCAGTTATCGGGACATGTTCAAGTAATATTGGTTGTTGTCAAGCTACCGTAGAACCTACGACAGTACTTACAAAATTCCGATTCAAAGTAGAGAGCAATCAACGCAATGTGGGGAAGAAGGGTTTTAATAATTGCAGCTATGCATTCATTGTAGAAGATGGACGGTATAACTTTTCATTGGTTAATCCATTCAGCTTGAAGAAGCAAGATCTCGAGTCGCATGAAATGTTGCTAGATTGGACGGTAGGCAATACAAGCTGTCAAGAAGCTCAAAAGAATATAAGTAGTTACTTGTGTAATGAAAAAAGCAAGTGTTTTGATGCAAATAAGGGTCCGGGATATCGTTGCACTTGCTCTAGTGGTTACCAGGGAAATCCATACCTAGAAAATGGTTGTCAAGGTAATTCATTTAGTCACCGGTTCGGATATTTATATGTATTTTCAATATTATTTTTTCCATATTCTGTTTGGATTTCAGGTCTAAAGGCTTTTTAATATTATTCGGATTTAGAAATATCTATCCAAGTTCTTACTGCATATCATTTGTAACTCTTGTCTACTTACTTTTGACTATCAGATGTTAACGAGTGTGAAGACGCCCGTCTAAATAGCTGCAGCCATTTATGCAACAACACTGAAGGAAGTCATACTTGCCATTGCCCGAAAGGTTATAGTGGAGATGGTCGAAAGGATGGAACTCGTTGCACTAGAAACAGGACAAATACACAGAAACTTGGGCTGTATATGGGTAAGTTCCTCATTCATTTCACACACCTGTAACTCATTCCTCAAAGATTTCTTCAATATGCTTTCACTACAAGTAAATTTCTATTAGAGTGACACGCCAAAAAGTGTTTCTTTTGTTATAGTACGTATTTGACGAATTATCTACCCGTCATCGTGCAGGCATCACCATGGGTGTCATTGTAACATCCCTCACGATGTTTCTATCTTATTGCTTCTTGAAACAACGGCGTATTGCTAGACATAAAGAGATGATTTATAGGAGAAATGGAGGTACGATTTTCGAGAAGCTACTTTCTGAATCTGAAGGATCAACACAAATCGTCAAAATTTTCACCGAAGAGGAACTCAAAAAGGCAACCAACAATTTTAGTCCAGGCAACATTGTTGGTCAAGGAGGTTTTGGGACGGTTTACAAAGGCACTTTAGTAGACAACACTGTGGTGGCGATCAAGAAGTCCAAGCTCATTGATCCAAACCAAATTAGTCAATTCGTTAACGAAGTAGTACTTTTGTCACAAATCAGCCACCCTAATATTGTGAAGCTGGTGGGATGCTGTCTCGAAACAGATGTTCCTTTACTAGCTTATGAGTATATAGACAACGAGACGTTGTACCACCACTTACATGGAAAGTCTCGTGGATCTTTGTTGACATGGAGAATAAGGTTAAATTTAGCAGTTGAAGCTGCAGGAGCTCTTGCTTATATGCATTCTACTACCAAAATCATACATAGAGATATCAAATCATCTAACATCCTATTTAATGATGACTATACGGTGAAAATATCAGACTTTGGTATTTCACGGTCCGTTCCTAAGGACAAAATGCAAGTCTCAACAGCCGTGCAAGGGACACTTGGGTACATAGACCCTGAGTACTTCAAGTCAGGTATCTTGACAGAGAAGAGCGACGTTTATAGCTTTGGGGTTTTGCTTATTGAGCTGCTAACAGGAGAAAAAGTAAACTCTGCTATGGTGACTAAAAGAAACCAATCTCTTGTGGATCATTTTGTTTCATTACACAATGAGGACCGTTTGATTGAAATTCTTGATGATCACGTGAAGCTAGATGGTACTCCTGATGAACTTAATCGAGTAGCTCATCTTGTCAAGTCGTGTGTGGAGCCTGAAGGCGGGACAAGGCCTTCAATGAGAGAAGTAAAGGATCAGCTCTTGGCTGTGCAAAGAAATTTAGGTCTGCCAAACCCAACTTATGAAACAGTAAGTTTTGGTTCTGGCAACTCAGATGCAACCGAGGCCACGAGTTCCAAATTCTATTTCTGAAATCTTGTTAGTCACGAGGAAGATATAATCTACACAAACAACTGTACGTCGTATATATGAATGAATGTTCCCATCTAGATTTGCCATGAACGCAACAAAACTCTTTTGTTATACTTTCTTCTTAGATACGTATATTTGAAACCTTGTTTTCTCTAAGGCTTGCGCCTTAGTTTTGTTTGTATTCTTTTTTTCGCTATAATAAAATTGTACTGGCACAAGACTGAAAGTGATAGAGCGCATTTTATAAAACTAAAAATGACTCGTAATACAAACTTTTGAGACCAATTGTATTTCAATTTTTTTGATATATTTGACATAATTTTACACTACGCAAGAAATATCTATATACGTGATTCACTGCATGGGCACTACTCCCGAAAACTCACCTCAGTCTCGAAGTCTTACTCTGCCTTCCAAGAAGCAAAACAAACGAAAAGCTGTATTGATTTATATTTGTTTCTAAAAGGAGTACGAACGCAAAAGCCACACAAAGAAACAAAAGAGATGCTTAATAAGTGTAACATTAATCTCAGGGTGTATCTGAATTTTTTTCTTCTTGTTCCTTGTAACTGCTCATGGCTAAAAACGTTGCATGCAATTAGACTTTGGAAATGTTTGGAAAAAATTTATTTCATGCTTTAAAGAGTTTTTAGTTCATGAATTAGGAGTTGAAAGTAAATTAATTCAAATTAAAATAGTGATGACCATTTAGTATTGTTTTGACTTAAAGTCAAGTAACATCTAATTTTAGCATTTATTGTCTACGTTCATTGACATTTAAACATACTTTGAAAGCTTGTTAAAATACCTTAAATTACTTATTGAAACACCATTCCACAAACTGTATCATGTTTTAAGAATTTGGTCAATGCCATTAATGTGGTCATTCATATTTGTAACTCTCTAGTCTCTAACCATTAACTTATCAAGGTTTATATATGGTATTCTCATTTGTAAATTTTACCTAATATGAACTTCTTGACCCTCTCTAATTTCTCATATCAGACAGATGAAAATACACGATGCGGCGTTGTTTCACAACACGTTATCGATCAAGGAGGCATGGGTCGGTGAGGATGAAGAAAGAACTCGGTACGATTTTGATGAAGTTGACGGTTCATTTCTGTAAAGTTGCCGATAAATCATTGTGATTGACTTGTTCATTGATTCATCAAGGTGCACTCAAATTGTTTCATCCTACAAGTAAAGTTTTATATAGAGGTTTCATGATCTTACATCTCATATCTATACTACATATAATAGAAAAACGGTCAAAGTTGAAAAGTTGAAAAGTTTAATTGTTGAAATTGGTCAAATGAGAGAGAAATGCATAGTGTAATTAATACTCTTATTAAAACACTCCATTACTTAAAAATACAATACTTTGTTCACATTCATAACATGCAACTTAAAGAAGCTACAACATAATCCAAAATATAAATTAATTAAACACACTAATTAATGAAATTTTTAAAACAACCTAAAATGAAAAGTACATTTATTATACGAGAATATATTAGTTACATTAATTGTAATTAAATTGGCTACATTTTGTCTTATATAATGGATCCCTGATTCTTTTGTAGTCCCGATTCTTTCTCGTGGGTCCCGATTCATTGATAGTGTATTTTTAATGAATGATTGTAATTAACGGGACAAAAATTGAACAAGCCTATCCCCTTATTATACACATTATACCAATTAATAAAACACACAAAACTTCATACAAACTAACAAGTTGATGTTATATATAGTTTTGAAAATCGGACCGGATCGGACCAACGTGTTCAACCGGGAACCGGTGTCGCCACCGGTTCGGCTAACCAATTAAAGCCATCCGAAAACGAACCAGAGATGACCTGTTGAAACCCGATACAAACTGGTGAATCAGTTCTCATCGAGATCTATTTCTGCGGTTAATCGTCACAGGATACCCGCCGCCAAAACGCGCGAGTACCATGCTATATACTATATATAAAGAAAAAACCAAAAAGTAAAAAGTGAAAAGTTGAAACTAAAAGTGGAAATGTTGAAGACATATATTTCAAAATGAAACTACTAATACACATCGAAAACCGGGTTGACACGGGACGCTTTAAACCCGGCGGGTTGACCCGATTTAATTTGACTTGTTTTCAACACAACCTGTCGGGTTGACTCGGTTTAAATCGACTTGTTTTTTTTACCGGAACGGTTGAACCATCCGGGTCGAACCAGGTTTCAAATTTGACAAAATTATATGAGAAATGATGAAGTAGTTGTGGAACTCGTGACAAATTTAAAAAAATGATAGACCAAGTAATTATAGTTTTTTGTTGTTTATTTTGCTTTGACACATGTACGTTGTCATTTGTATAATGTTATTTTAAAAAATATTGGTCTTGCACCACTTAAGAGACTAGCATATATGAATCGTCTTTTAAAAGTTATAAAATATATTGTATAGTCATTTGTCCAGTATATCAATAATGTTATGTAAGTATATTAGAATCACAAAAATTAAATAGTATTGTTATCTTTAGCGATAATTATTTGTATCTCAAACAAATAGTTTTGAACAATGCTTAAATATCTATGCAAATTGATAGTACAAGATAATCTTATTATGGTGATATTAAATTTGTAAGGTTACAAGTTTAAAAGCCACACACCAAATAATAAACGCTACACATGTAAAAAAAATAGTTATCACTGCCTAAATTACTGACAAACAAGAAAAAGCGGTCACACACGTTGACTATACTTCTAAACTACAATATAATATTGCCAATTACATAATACCGTTGCCTTTTGTAATGCTTGAATCTATTATTACTAAAATCTAAATAACTTAAAAGTTAAAACATTCCTATTAGAAATATACTCCCACACTTAGATCGACTCCACATGATTTTCTTAAAAACTGTATATTTCTGCTGCTATACAACCACGCATTAGAATTATAGTTATTCGAAAATGATTCTCTGACGCTACAAATACAGGTTGTTGAAAGAAACTTATGAGTCGTCGAACTTTTATAGAAAACTAGACACCGTTGCCGCTAGACGCAGGTTCTCGTCTAGTTACATTAAAATTATAAATCTCATTTGCGTTGAATAAGCAAGTGGAATCAAAATATGTGTTAACTAATGCTTCTTAAAAAGGTAAGTAGATTTTAAAAAACTAAAGGTTATCCGTAGATGGACATTCACAATAAATCTGCAATACTTTTGTATTTTTGTAACATCCCGTATATTTTTTGTTATGTTTGTCATTTAATAACTCCATTTGTAGCTTTAACCATTTAAGTTATTGTGCTTTATAATTGAAGAAACGTATCACATATAGCTTTTAATCAATCAAACACTAATATTACTTTCTTTGTTCTTTCTATCTGAAGATACATTTTAAAAGGATTTGGGGCACCAGAATACATAAATTGTACAAAAAAAAAAAAAAAGTTTCTTCGTGATTTATTATATATTTCGTGTAGTCGTGTCTAAATCCAATGGTACTTCTTTGCAGTGTTATAAATTTCTTGCGTTTAAAAGGGCCGGGTTGGCTTAGTAATTTTAATATCGAGTCACCAAATCTATAAGGGGGACGGAGTGGTCATCGGGTAGATGATCGAGTACCTGGCACCGAGCGGTACACCGCCCGCCTAGCTCGGTACATGGTTCGGCTATGTAAATCGAGTTCGAACTCGCATACCCGTGAAGAATTTGTATATTCGACCGTTGCAAGGTAACATGCAATAAAAAAAAAAAAAAAAATTCCTTTACCTGAATGGAGTTCTTCCGTGGGATCGCCGTTGTGTTGTTTCGAAAGAACCAAGAAGAGTGAAATATGTATAAGTAAGGAAGAAAGACATTTGGTGTATTATTAGTGGGTTGGGCCTAAAATTTGTGATTTTTGTAGAAGTCCAAAATAAAGAGTAAACTTTTTCATAAAATTTTAAGTATTATGTAATGTTTTTATTTTTAATGAAATGGTATGTTTTTATTTTAAATATTGTATGTGATTTTATGTATTTAAAAAAAAATGAAATTCGGGTATTAGGTACCACTCTCACTAATTAGGGTAGTGTTAGGGTAGTATTGGGGAAGTTTTGAGTTGGAAGGTTTTTATTAGATAGTGGTGATGTGGCACCCTCAGGGTATTAGGGTATTAGGCTTCCACTCCTCCCTCCCTAATAGAGGTAAATATTAATTTTAGTATGAACGAGTGTTGGAACCCGCGCGATGCAGCGTGATTGGCTTCAAAGGACTTACTTTGTAACGACACTTGAACCTCAGGGGCTGTTTTTGCCAAGTTGCGAAAGATTGCATTGCTAAAGGACTTGGTTTGCGCCGCCACTGAACCTCAAAATAAGTTTAGCCAAATTGCCAAAGATTGCATTTAATGGGGCTTGGTACTTGTTTTCTTCCCATAATTAGTATATATATATATATACTAGTGTTGAAAAACCCGCTGATGCAATGGGATTGCTTAAGGACTTACTTTGCAACGACACTTAAACCTCGGGGGTGTTTTGCCAAGTTGCGAAACTTTGCATTTAATGTTAAAGGACTTACTGCGCCACCACTTAAACCTCGAAATGTTTCGCCAAATTGTCAAAGTTTGCATTAAATGCATGTATTTTGGGGCAAAAGTTCCTGCCTTTTAGTATAGATATTAATTAATATATAAACATTGATTTGAACACGTGATGCTTATAGTCAAGTGAAAGATCAAAAAAATACCTTGTTATCCTTGGTGGTTGCTAACTTTTTGCAAGCTTATTAGAATAATGTTTTAGATATTTACATAATAAACTTCAATTATATAAAGTTATTAAATAGTTAATCACACTATATAAAGAAAAATGGTCTATTTTAAACTGAAAATGGGTCTTGTTAAAGTAAAGAAAAATATGTCTATTTTTGATTGCAAATGGGTCATTTTTAGTATAAAAAAAATGGTTTTATTTTAAACTGCAAATGGGTCACTTATAGAGTGCAGAAAAATGGGTCAATGCTAGACTGAAAATGGTTCACTTTTTTATTGTAAAAAAATATAGGTTCATTTTTAGACTGCGAATGGGTCATTTTTAGTTTAAAGAAAAATGGTTCTATTTTAGACTGTAAATGGGTCACTTTATAGTGCCAGAAAATGGGTCTTTTTTAGACTGCAAATGAGTCTTTTAGAAAACATGAACAATAAGTAATGAATGATTCACACTCTAAGACTTATGGTTTATGTTCAATATCTTCATTCTCATCCTTATCATTATCATCCTCCACGTCCTCATCATCTTCCGTGTCATCATCATTGAATTCGTCTCCCGAGCTTCTTGGCGATTCTGACCTTGCACGAGTTTCTTTCTTAATGATTTTTGCTAGACACAGTTTATCTTCACTTGATAAATTTAAATACACATTTATCGCCTCGAGATACTAGTACTTTGCAAGATATCCTTCCACCCCATCCCCACATAGTATCGTTTTGATCAACTCGCGGTGCATTTCCTCTCATATCCATCAAGACCTTTTAACGTTAAGGTTTCTTTGGTATCAAATCCACCAACTCCCCAAAGCATGTCGGCATGCGCTAATACATGCAAAATAAATAAAATCAAATTAGAGGTGTTTCATGATTGTTCTTTAAAGTCGCTTATTTGCTTAGGAACCGTCGGCGTGTTTACGTCGGCCTAGGAAACTTGGTCTCGACGTCCCAGAACCTTGGTCGCCCGGAATAGGCTTCCGTCGTTTCACGCCGGCCTAGGAACCGTCGGGCGGTGTTTACGGCCTAGGAAACTTGGTCTCGACGTCCGTGAACTTTGGTCACTTGAATAGGCTTCTTCGTTCTACGCCGGCCTAGGAACCGTCGCAGCGTGTTTACGTCCGCCTAGGAAACTTGGTCACGACGCCAGGAACCTTGGTCGCTTTGAATAGGCTTTGTCGTTTCACGCCCGCTTAGGAACCTTCGGGCAGGTTTACGCCGCCTAGGAAACTTGGTCTCGACGCCCGTGAACCTTGGTCGCTTGAATAGGCTTCCTCGTTCACGTCGGCCTAGGAACCGTTAAAGCAGGTTTACGTCGACTTAGGAAACCCTGGTCTACGACGTCCTAGGAACCTTTAAAGGAGCATAACTTTTGACTCGGGCGTCGGATTGAGGTGATTTTTTTGACGTTTCATATTTTTTAGAGATCTATCCGGTGGCGTTGACAGATTTACGTGACGATTGTTATTTGAGTGCATCCGATGATATTTTGCGTTGTTGATATCAACGAACCACTTTGAGAATGATAGTTTTGCGAGAATTTATATTTGAGCTTGGCATGATCGACAAGTCTCGGGTTTTATGTGTATTCGATGCGTCGAAACTCTGGCCGTTAACCACAACTCTCGGGTTTTCTCAACAAGACCTGCCCGGATCAGTTGTTTCACCAACATCGGCCGCGCATGGTCCAGCCAAAGGAACGACGTTATACATTGGACATAATTAGTTCCTTGCATGCCTTGCAATCCTACTACTATATAAAAGGATAGATTATTCTATGACGGTGCGATCATACTAGCACTAATGCACCGGATCTCATCGAACTCCGCAGCTAAGCGTGCTTGGGCGAGAGTAATCTTGGCTTGGCATTCATTGGAAGTCCTTGTGTTGCACCCCTTTTTTTGAATCCGAACATCACAACTTTTTTTTTCCTTCTTACTCCCTTTTGGTGGTTCCGGTGGTCAGAATCATTTCGAGACTACGAAGAATGGATGGTATCCGTCTAGAAACCACCAACACGTAAGCATCCCTCCAATGGTTTCTCAAAAATGTTGCATAACACTTGGTCTTTCCGAGTTCTTGCATAGCTAACCTTTAGGGAATAGTGTTAGGAAGAATAATGGATAGCCGTACGTCAAGCAACCACCATCACTTGCACATATCTAACCAACAATGATGGATGGCCACACGTCACGAAACCACCAACACTTGCAACGTTATCGCCCGAAGATTTATGAACAAATTTCTCAACACTTGGTCAAATTCTTGCGTTTGTAGGCAGGTAACCTATGGGAAAAAGTGTAAGAAACAAAAATGGTGGGATGTTTTGGGGAGGGACGAACTCACGAGTGACTAGGGTCAATCTCGGTGGATCATGGCAAGAAGGCCACTCTACCACTTACAATACCTCTTCGTATTTAAGTCGCTCGCAAAGATTCTACCCGCGCTTGATGGGAATTGTACTTCATGGCGTCCAACGACTCATCCATCGCAAGAGCTTAGCCAACGACATGTGTCTTTGGGTCAAGCCCCCTCACTGTCGTGCAAACAAAGCGGCGCACACTTGCCGCTTCTAGCCCGGATTCGATTTAGGCGCTCAATCATAATCCGACACTACGGTAGTTTCACACATCGGCTTTTCAACCAAGCGCGATGACCAATTGTGTGAATCAACGGTTCCTCTCGTACTAGGTTGAATTACTATTGTGACCTTTGTCATCGATGAGGGTAAAACTAACTTGTCTCACGACGGTCTAAACCCAGCTCACGTTCCCTATTGGTGGGTGAACAATCCAACACTTGGTGAATTCTGCTTCACAATGATAGGAAGAGCCGATATCGAAGGATCAAAAAGCAATGTCGCTATGAACGCTTGGCTGCCACAAGCCAGTTATCCCTGTGGTAACTTTTCTGACACCTCTAACTTCAAATTTCAAAGATCTAAAGGATCATTAGGCCTTGCTTTCACGGTTCGCATTCATACTGGAAATCAGAATCAAACGAGCTTTTACCCTTCTGTTCCACACGATATTTCTGTTCACGTTGAGCTCATCTTAGGACACCTGCGTTATTTTTTAACAGATGTGCCGCCCCAGCCAAACTCCCCACCTGACAATGTCTTCCGCCCGGATAGACCCGCGGAAGCGAGCCTTGGGACCAAAAGGAGGGGCAGTGCCCCGCTTCCTATTCACCGAATAAGTAAAATAACGTTAAAAGTAGTGGTATTTCACTTTCGCCCGAGAGCTCCCAGTTATACTTCACCTCTCAAGTCATTTCACAAAATACTGTATTGTTTAGCTGATCAGCATCATCTATTTTCTCTACTCTTATCCTTTAAACACAAGCAAGTATGCCTTCTGGTCCAAAGAAAGGGAAAGCGGCAAGGAAGAATTAGAATAAGAATAAGAAGAAGAACTTGAAAGCATGTTTGGAACATTGTATTTAATGATCTAGTAGTAATTTTGTAATTATTAGCAATAAAGTTGGTCATTAATGGGTTTATATTAAATAACCTGTAACTCTACAACTTTAATTAATAAAGAAAATGAAAAGATAGCTTATTTGGTATCTCAAAGGATGTAATAACTGCTAACGAAAATGTGAAGAGACATTAGAGTTTTATAAAATACTGTATTGTTTGGTGATCAAGATCATCTATTTTCTACTCTTATCCTTTAAACACAAGCAAGTATGCCTTTTGGTCCAAAGAAAGGAAAGTCGTAAGGAAGAAGAAGAATAAGAATAAGAAGAAGAACAAAGCCCTTTTTCCTTAGTTTTATATACTATTTTAGGTTATTGTTTTCTATTTTGTTCAGTTACTTATTTAACCTTTTTGTGCTAATATTTCTGGCAAGAAAAAAAAGTGTTTGCTGAAACCGAGGCTGTTTCTGAAATAGCTATGAGTACGAATGAGGCGGAGAGCACTTCGTACCTAAAGGATAGTTTCACATTGTGGTTCTAATTTGCAACCTAAAGGAGAACAATATTCCTGAATGCATGTTCGCATTTTGATTCTCAGCATGGTAATCATTTTTTGCCTGGCTTTTGTATTGTGTGAGTACTTTGTTTTCGGGTTTTTCAGTTTATGCATTTGTGATTACAGAAGAGGAAAAACAATAGAAAGTAAAAAATACAAGGACAAAGAGGCTCTACAAAGCCGTGTTGAAGATGATGAAGGAACAAATAAAAATAAAACTTGTTAGGTGTCCTTTAATGGTGAATGACCAGTTAGTAAGAACTTATGGAGAAGACGACCTAATAGGTAAAGAAATCGAATTCGGAGGATGACTTGGGCTATTTTGAGTTGTTTCTCATGGTTACCCCTTTGTAAAGTAGGTAGAAAGTACTATGCATGCCAAGCGGCTATTTTGTTACCCTCTTCTTGGTCTTATTTCTACAACATAGGTAGAAACTACTATGCTTGTGCCTGATGGCTTTCCATCAAAGAAGTCCCCGAGCATTTGTTTCACCCTTGAATCCGAGTGAACCACCAACAAGTAGTACATCATCAACATCATTTTTGTTCATGCTCGCATCTCTTATAAAGTAACGAAAATGAAAATTAGTCATTGGTTGTGTAAGTCTGGAGACAACGAAATACAGAAAAACTTGATCAGCATCATCAAAACCTTTTGGATTAAAGTTACATCTGGATTATTAATGAACACTAAAATCGTTTACCACAACTGAAATTTTTTACAAGCATCAAATGTCCAAAATGTGTAACTTCTAATCATCAAAACCTTTTGGTATGACCCGTTTGGTCACACCAGATAAGCAGTTTCTTCAATAAGTTTCAGGCTTAAAAAGAGCTTATCAAATAAGCTCCAAACTTCAAAATAAGTTCTAAACCTAAAAGCTCATATGTTAAAATACTTTCCAAAAATTTTCAGAACTTGAATCCACTGTTAAACTATCTAAATCTTGATCTAAAGATGAGGTGTTCTAACTGAGACTTAGACAGATTTTTCCAAAATGGGTAGAAATGGGTAAGTACATGAAACAAGTTATGAAATCTTTAACCCAGATGATGTTCTAACAACTAACCAACTGGAAATTCTCAGTATGAAAACATAATAACGACTACTGATTAGTAGGGACGCTGATGCCTTGCTTCTTATGTTGTGCTCTGGTCAATGGTCTGATCGCTAAATTTGCAACTTTCGCTTGTCCTTTCTTCTTCTTTATGTTTTTTTCCTCTTCCTCTCTTCACTACATCTGCAACTGCATCTTCCATTTGAACATCATCTCCCGTACTTCCCGTAGCAGCACCTGCAACATCATCTCCCGTAATTCCCATAGCAGCACCTGCATTTTCCTCTTGAAGTACATCTGCATCTGCATTTTCCGGTTGAGATTCCATAGCGGAAACTTCATTTAAAAAAATTTCCTGAGTCTCATCAATGACCAATAGAGATTCCATGGTTACTGGTCTCTTTTTATCCTTAAGAATGTTACGGAAATCCACATTGTTTCTCAATATTTTATTGACTTACGGCTGAGAATATCCGATAGAAGCACTGAGACGACTATAGTTTTGCTGTAAATAGAGGGAAAAGCGGTTAAAAGAAGAATATTTTTCAGATTTTAATAAGCAGAGAGCTGGGTTCACTAACCTCCCATTTCAGACTAAACTCTTGTATCTTTCCTTCATCAATCGCCAATAGATCCAACCCCTCATCTAGCTTTCGCATGTAGAAAAAATATGCTTCCCCCTATATTCCTCGTTTTCGATTTCCCATCACGCTTGCCATTATGTTTGCCCTTTGAGATAGATAATAAAGCCAAAGATGCCCAATCTTGATTCTTTATAGCTTTTACATCATTTACATGACGCAACATGCTTTGCTGAAATAAAGAACGTTTTGGGGGGCAAATCACAGTGCATTTCTAGAAGTGCAAATGCTCTGTTTACATCATCTACGCTCTCATCTACGTTGTTGAGTACATTTTTGACTTTAGTCATGCTAATCTCATCGAACTTTCCATTCTTCTCGATGCAAAACTTATCTTATACTGTCACATCGATATTCTTTTGGTTAACAATAGGGTCCATCTTCTTGATCTTCATTAGTGCCCAGAAGTCATCCTCCGTAACGTCCAAGACTTCCCATTACCCGATTGTGGTTTCATTTTCAATTCCGTGAAATGTTTAAACGGGCTTTCGTTAACTTTGCTTGGTTATTAGTGGTATCTTCCTATAAATTTAACAAACTCGTCCATATCGATATCACGTGATAGTCGAGGAGTCATGCTTATTTTGCCCACCTTTTACGCTAACGCCTTTTTTCTTTGATAGTCAACCTGTCGTAGTCTTGTTTTGCCTCAGAGCACGTTTTTATTGCCCTTCTCTTCTTACGTAACATCAATTTATTTTCGGAGCATGTTATTTTTAAAGCACTCATGAAATTTATGTAAAAGACAATGAAAATAAACATAAATTTAGATAACACCTAGCTAAAATCCTTGATGACAAACATTGTAGTTTCCTAAGCATTATTCCTTACTCCCATCTAACACCTTATAAAAATTCAAACCCTACTTTTATTAATTTGAGCTAAAGAAAATTCTATAAGCGATTGGATTTCAAGATGATTGGAAGCTAGAAATAACATGTAGTCTTGTTTCGCATTTGCTATGTTAGCATAGCAAATGCCGAGACTCTGATATACTCAACGATTTGTGGCCCCAAACAATACCATCATTGGCGTAACTACTTCACCTTCACATGTGCGCGACAACTAGTGGGTGGCGAGTACCCACCAACTTTAGGGCATTGAAGTGAGCATGAATGAGTTTCCAAGACTTAATGGTCTAGGTGTATCATATGTGGTCCTTGAGTTCCCTATAGGGTCAGTTAATCCGGTCCACATCCATCCTAGGGCTTCAGAACTTATGTTTCTCATGTCGGGATGTCTTGAAGTAGGATTTGTGGATAGTACTAATAAGCTTTTCAATCAAACCTTGAAAATCGGTGACATCTTTGTCTTTCCCAAAGGACTTGTACATTTTTAATATAATAATAGCACCAAATAACCAGCTTTGGCTATTTCCACGTTTGGAAGTGCAAACGCCGGCATGTTACAATTTATCCCTATAAGTGTATTTAACACTAGTATCTTTGAGGGCATTTTGGCTGAATCCTTTCATGCTAAGAGGACTACTATCCGAATGATCGAAGATGGCCTCAAGGCATAATCCAACATACATGTTACAGTTTACTCTATTCGGGTTGGAAAATTGTCTGAGTTTTATGTAACAGCTTTTCGGCTTATTTATGGCTATATATTTTGAGTGTTTAATTGAATTCACACGAATCAACAAAAGCTCATAAGCCCACATATAAGCCAAAATAAACACCCCCTTATTATTATGACACCACTAGCTCGTTAATGAAGGAAGAAACTCTTTAACTTTATAAAATATGCCAACGAAGGAAGAAACTTACTGAAAGTTGTTGAATAAATTAATTTGGTGCTTGTTTTGGTCAAGAATCTTGACTTTCTCAGTATGACCATCGATTTCCATTTCCTCATATTGATAAGATTCCATTTCTTTCTTGGTATTGTTGGAATCACAGTTTCCGATGTTCTCGTTGGTTTTGTCATCCATTTCCATTTCCTCGTATTGATAAGATTCCAAGACTTGTGGCCTACATTGATAAGATTTCCATCAAACAAAAATCAAATACCAGAAAAAGAAAACCTGTCATATTTGGGATACCGTACACCAAATAAATATGCATCGATACTGCAATTTAACGCGCCATAAGTGTCCGAACAAAAATCAGTTAACCTAGGGTAAGCTAAGAGTCTAACACTTTTGTATGTAGGTATAGATCGTATTACATAATCTATCATGCATCTTACTATAATAAAACGAGACTGTCAGCGCTAATTCGATCACAGGGAACATATATTTGTTACGAATAGGTCAATTCTCATATAGGTTAATCTCACGGGTTTGTTCATGTTACCAATATTCAGGTTCATACCTTAAACATCCAGGTTCTCAAACCAATATTTGAACACATACCAATATTCCACAGTTTCTACCAATAATCTCAAAAGGGTATCATGAAAACACTATTTTTATTGAAACCAAAATACAAATTTACAGAATTTCTTACAGTTTGTCTTGATTCTTGATTTTCAATATAAAAACACACACTAAAAATGAATTTGTTACCCCAATCCAATCATCAAGAAATATCAATTTTTTTACTTTAAACAACAATTCCTATCAATTTTTGCTTTAAACAACAAAGAAGTAAATCAAGAACCATGCTATATTTTTTCAACGTTGTGGTAGAGTGTAGTGGTATCTTGGTTGACGATATTGGTTTTCTGTATAAAGTTTTTAGAAATTAGAATTCAAATAAAAAGCAAAAGCAGATGACTTTGTAACTTTTTTAAATTGGTTTTGGTGGAAGAATCTTAATTTCTACCAAAAGTACATCTTTTGGTTTTGATTTACCATCAATCGTAAGAAACATATAACCTTTCATACGACACACCAATTCCCCTCTACATTCTCATCTATAGCTTAACGAGTATCAAAGTATTCTTATGCAAACATAGCAATATGATCAATACTGACTTGATCGTCAGAGGGGGTTCCCCCGGGCTCAGCCTGGGGACCTCTCTAACGATCTTTCTTTGTCTTTTCAGCACTGTTACCGACGACCCGAAAGTCAAGGTCAAAGCGAGTCAGACAGCCAAGTCATCAATGGTGAATACATAAACATTTGGGTCCTAATGTAATAAACAATTTCCTCCAAAATTACTACTAGTATATGCTCATTATCATAAACACTAAAAAGTAATGAATTCTACCAATCGAAAGAAAAAAATTGACTTCAGCCGATATAAATTGAAGATTGGGGTTTCACATTGAGATTAGAGTTCTTGATTGATCTAATTTGATGATGAATAACCAATTGTGGCTAGAATATTTAACACGAAGAAGAATGGTTTCAAAATAGATTGGGCGGTTTCAAAATATTTGACCTAAAGATGAACGGTTGGTTTCAAAATAGATTGGTTGGTTTCAAAATAGATAACCTAAAGATGAACGGTTGGTTTCAAAATAGATTTACCTTTTTAGTTTAGGCGACAATTCCCAACCCATATAAGTGAAATTGGGCTGATTGGGTAAAATGGGCATAACTAAAAACCGGCCACTTTATGGGCTAGAAAGTAATCGGTGAAAGTGAACTAACTTGGCGTGCATTTTGTTGAATGGGCATATGCATGTTTGGTTAGCTAATTGCTTAATTGGCACCCAAGATTGACCCATCGTATTCATCGTGCACCGATTAAGCAATTAGCTAACCAAAACATGCATATACCCATTCAACAAATTACGCCAAGTTAATTCACTTTCACCCAGTTCCTTTCTAGCCCATAAAGTGGCCGGTTTTTTGAGTTATGCCCATTTTACCCAATCAGCTCAATTTCTCATATATGGGTTGGGAATTGCTGCCTAAAATAAAAAGGTAAATCTATTTTGAATCCAACCGTTCATCTTTAGGTCATCTATTTTGAAACCAACCAATCTATTTTGAAACCAACCGTTCATCTTTAGGTCAAATATTTTGAAACCAACCAATCTATTTTGAAACCGTACTTCTTTAGGTTAAATATTCTAGCCACAATTCGAATTATTCATCATCAAATTAGATCAAATGAAGAACTCTAATCTCAATTCTGAAACCCCAATATTCATTTTACATCAACTGTAAGTCAATTTTTTTTTTCTTTCTATTTTAGTCGAATTCATTACTTTTTTAGTGTTTATGATAAGCGGAAGCATATACTAGTAGTAATTTTGGAGGAAATTGTTTATTACATTAGGACCTAAATGTTTATGTATTCACCATTGATGACTTGGTCGTCTGACTCGCTTTGACCTTGGCTTTCGGGTCTTCGGTAACAGTGCTGAAAAGACAAAGAAAGATCGTTAGAGAGGTCCCTGGGTGAGCCCGGGGGAACCTCCTCCGACGATCAAGTCAGTATTGATAATATTGCTATGTTTGCATAAGAATACTTAGACACTCGTTAAGCTATAGATGAGAATGTAGAGGGGAATTGGTGTGTCGTATGAAACGTTATATGTTTCTTACGATAGATGATCAAAACCAAAAGATGTACTAGAAATTAAGATTCTTCCACCAAAACCAATTTAAAGAAGTTACAAAGTCGTCTGCTTTTGCTTTTTATTTGAATTCTAATATTCAAAAAAACTTTATACAGGAAAACCAATATCGGTCAACCATGATACCACTACACTCTGTACCACAACTCAGTAAAAAAATATAGCATTGGTTATTGATTTTACTGTTGTTTAAAGTAAAATTTGATAGGAATTTTGTTTAAAGTAAAAATTTGATATTTCTTGATGATTGGATTGGGTAACAAATTCATTTTTAGTGTGTGTTTTATATTGAAAATCAAGAATCAAGACAAGTCGTAAGAAATTCAGAATTTATATTTTGGTTTCAATAAAAATAGTGTTTTCATGATACCCTTTGAGATTATTGGTAGAAACTGTGGAATATTGGCATGTGTTCAAATATTGGTTTGAGAACTCGATGTTGAAGGTATGAACTTGAATATTGGTACCATGAACAAACCCGAGATTAACTCAGATGAGAATTGACCTATTCGTATCAAATATTTGTTCCTCGTGATCGAATTAGCGCTGATAGTCTCGTTTTATTATAGTAAGATGCATGATAGATTATGTAATACGGTCTATACCTACATACAAAAGTGTTAGACTCTTAGCTTATCCTAGGTTAACTGATTTTGTTCGGACACTTATGGCGTGTTAAATTGCAATATCGATGCACATTAATTTGGTGTATGGTATCCCAAAGATGACAGGTTTTCTTTTTCTGGTATTTGATTTTTGTTTGATGGAAATTTTGGAATGTTATCAATGTAGGCAACAAGTCTTGGAATCTTATCAATATGAGGAAATGGAAATGGATGACCAAACCAACGAGAACATCGGAAACCGTGATTCCAACAATACCGAGAAAGAAATGGAATCTTATAAATACGAGGAAATGGAAATGGATGACCATACTGAGAAAGTCAAGATTCTTGACCGAAGCAAGCACCAAATTAATTTATTCAACAACTTTCAGTGAGTTTCTTCCTTCGTTGGCATATTTTACAAAGTTAAAGAGTTTCTTCCTTCATTAACGAGCTAGTGGTGTCATAATAATAAAGGGGTGTTTGTTTTGGCTTATATGTGGGCTTATGAGCTTTTGTTGATTCCTGCGAATTCAATTAAACACTCAAAATATATAGCCATAAATAAGCCGAAAATCTGTTACATAAAACTCAGACAATTTTCCAACCCGAATAGAGTAAACTGTAACATGTATGCAGGATAACGCCTTGAGGCCATCTTCGATCCTTCGGATAGTAGTCCTCTTAGCATGAAAGGATTCAGCCAAAATGCCCTCAAAGATACTAGTGTTAAATACACTTGTAGGGATAAATTGTAACATGCCGGCGTTTGCACTTCCAAAGGCGGAAATTGCCAAAGCTGGTTATTTGGTGCTATTATTATATTGAAAATGTACAAGTCCTTTGGGAAAGACAAAGATGTCATCGATTTTCAAGGTTTGATTGAAAAGCTTATTAGTAGTATCCACAAATCCTACTTCAAGACATCCCGACACGAGAAACATAAGTTCTGAAGCCCTAGGATGGATGTGGACCGGATTAACTGACCCTATAGGGAACTCAAGGATCGCATATGATACACCTAGACCATTAAGTGCTGGAAACTCATTCATGCTCACTTTCAATGCCCTAAACTTTGGTGGGTACTCGCCACCCACTAGTTGTCGTGACACCAGAAGGTGAAGTAGTTGGCGTCAATGATGGTATTGTTTGGGGCCACAAAATCAGTGAGTATATCAGGGTCTCCAGCATTTGCTATGCTAAGCATAGCAAATGCGAAAACAAGACTACATGTTATTTCTAGCTTCCAAATCATCTTGAAATCCAATCGCTTATAGAATTTTCTTTAGCTCAAATTAATAAAAGTAGGGTTTTGAATTTTTATAAGGTGTTAGATGGGAGTAAGGAATATGTTTAGGAAACTACAATGTTCGTCATCAAGGATATTAGCTAGGTGTTATCTAGGAATTTATGTTTATTTTCATTGTCTTTTACATAAATTTCATGAGTGCTTTAAAAAATAACATGCTCCTGAAATAAATTGATGTTACAGAAAAAAGAGAGAAGGGCAATATAAAACGTGCTCCTGAGGCAAAGCAGGACTACAGCAAGTTGACTATCGAAGAAAAAAAGGCATTAGCAGGCAAAGAGGTGGGGCAAAATAAGCGTGACTCCTCTGACTATCACATGATATTTGATATGGACAGGTTTATTAAATTTATAAGGAAGATACCAACTAATAACCAAGCAAAGTTAACGGAAAGCCCGTTTAATCATTTCCTGGAATTGAAAAATGAAAACCTGCGACTGAATAATATATGCGTGACTCTATCACACTATTTTGATGATAAAAAACTGCAACTGGGTAATTGGGAAGTCTTGGACGTTACGGAGGATGACTTCTGGGCACTAATGAAGATCAAGAAGATGGACCCTATTGTTGACCAGAAGAATATCGATGTGACAGTAAAAGATAAATTTTGCATAGAGAAGAACGGAAAGTTCGATGAGATTAGCATGACTAAAGTCAAAAATGTACTCAACAACGTAGATGAGAGCGTAGATGATGTAAACAGAGCATTTTCGCTTCTAGCAATGCACACTGTGATTTGCCCCCCAAAACGTTCTTTAATTCAGCAAAGCATGTTGCGTCATGTAAATGATGTAAATGCTATAAAGAATCAAGATTGGGCATCTTTGGCTTTATTATCTATCTCAAAGGGCAAGCATGATGGCACGCATGATGGGAAATCGAAGACGAGGAATATAGGGGGAAGCGTATTTTTACTACAGGTTAGTTGATTAAATTTATATGGTAGATTTCAAATTAGCCGGTAGTTTATAATTCGTTCTATATTTATGCAGTTGTGCCTCATGCGGAAGCTAGATGAGGGGTTGGATCTATTGGCGATTGATGAAGGAAAGATACGAGAGTTTAGTCTGAAATGGGAGGTTAGTGAACCCAACTCTCTGCTTATTAACATCTGAAAATATTCTTCTTTTAACCACTTTTCCCTCTATTTACAACAAAACTATAGTCGTCTCAGTGCTTCTATCAGATATTCTCAACCGTTAGTCAATAAAATATTGAGAAACAATGTGGATTTCCGTAACATTCTTAAGGATAAAAAGATACCAGTGATAAGGATTTAAAAGGTACACTTTTGGGGTCATTTAAGCCCTTAATTGACCACTTTTATATCCGTTATTGCTTAATTTCGCTCATTTTCACTTTTAGGTCTCTTGAAGGCAAATTGTCGGAATGACACTTATTCGGAAGAAAAGGCTGAATATATGAAGAAAATGGCCAAGTCAAGATCAAGACACTCAAGTCATTGAATTGAAGGTGACGTCACGAGTTAGAGCGACGCCGTCGCAACGTGCTCTAAATTTGTGACGGACTCGAGAGCGTAAATTGCTATTTTGTACCGACGGCCAGTTTTAAAGAGTAGGCGTCACAACTCGACGGCCTAGATTCAGATCCCGGCGGCGTGCACAAGAGATGAAGCCGACGCCACAACCATAAGGTGACGTCGTCACGAGGTTGACGTGGTCAAGACGAAACCCAATGGCGGCGATCCGACGGCGTCACATTTAAAGAGCGACGCCGTCGCATGTTGTAACTCTATATATAAATTGAATTTTCGGACTTTTAGAGAGGAGTTTTGTGGAGTAAAACCTAATAACGATTTTTTCGTCTTGGGGTGTGATCTTAGGGTTCTCATACCTATTTTACAACAAGATAAGTAATTTACTTCATTGATTCAATTATGTCTTCAATTGTATGTGTGTATGCTTGCTTGTTTTTCATGTCCCGCTAATTTACTTGTGTGTTTGCTTAGATCTATGAAACCTAGGTATTAGATATTAATTGGTTGTCTCTTATCTTAATTGTAATTGACCTAGGATTGCGATAGGTCATTCGTTGTGTTTTTAATGCTTGAGTAATCTTTGTGAACATTAGTTTATAATCGCCTAGAGTTATTTTAGGCTAAAAATCCAAAGATAACCTTATGGTTAGTTTATGAATCCTAGAGATTTTGTAGGCAATAACCTTAAGGTATCCTCAAAGAGTTAGGGAAAAAAACATACCTTACGACCTTAGAAGACACAACGCGTTAAGAGTTAGGGAAAAAAGCATACCCTACGACCTTAAATATAGATTAGGGATTTAATTGTACTTTGTAATAAGATTAGGCGTTAGACATAAACTAGGATTAGGTAGTTTGGAGTGCAAGCCAAGGATGTTTCCTATTTGAATTAGAAAAGGTTTCTAATACATCTAGAAAGAAGATATTCTCTAGCCTAGAGGAAAGAGAACAACTAAGATGAAAGGTATTACTAATCTTGATATAGTGAGACAGGATGATAGAATGTCACTAGTATAAGCGTCCATGAGTCAGCGGATTACTTATTAAATACATGTATATCTTAATTCAAATTATATTATATCTGAATTGAATTCTAAATCTTTAATTTGAATTTATTTGTATTCGCGAGGAGCTGGATGAGACACCTTATCTCTATAAATAGAGATGAGGGGGTGCTAGTTTAATTCATTCTTCTTCCTCATTGTAATAGCTTTATTAGGTTTTTAATAAAGGTTTGGTACGAGGGTATAACGTGTGCATATTCTGGTCGGTTCTTTGTAGTATATCGTGTCTCTCGTGATTGCTACTTGTGCTCAACATAACTCGCGATCTAGTATTCCGCGATCGAGCTTCGGGTTGTTGGCGGTTTTGTCCGACAAGTGGTATCAAGAGCCGCGGTTATTGTGGTCATCGAAGTTCGAGTGCTAGTTCGAGGTGCCAAGTTGGTTTTGTGATAAGAGCAAAGAAAACGGTTTCGGGTTTCGAATCGTCTTTCGAGTAGCGATCGGTGTCGAGAGGAAAACGAAGGTTTGTGATTGGCGGATTGTTTTGCAAAAATAGAAAACGACAAAAGGTTACATCCTTTGTAATGCATGCATGTGTACATGCGTGTGAATGTGAATGTTTGTTTCTATTTACAATTGTCATGGGATTTTTGATTTTTTAATCAAATTCTGTGAGTTAATATAATACTACAAAGGTGACAATAAGGTCAAAAAAAGGTTTCGACTATTAATTTTTAATAACCGATTTCGTTTATCGTTTTAATTTGGTATTGAATTAAAGTGAGCTTTGGTTGTTTCGGGTTTTTATTTCTCTTGTGGTTCAAGTTTCGGTCGTAGTTAGCTTGGGTTTTAAGTTTACGATTGGGATTGCTTGTTCGAAATCGAGGGTTAGGGTATAACGTGTGCATATTCTGGTCGGTTCTTTGTAGTATATCGTGTCTCTCGTGATTGCTACTTGTGCTCAACATAACTCGTGATCTAGTGTTCCACGATCGAGCTTCGGGTTGTTGGCGGTTTTGTCCAACAGTTTTACCTAAGGTTGGACGCCTACTTTCATCATGGAATTTAGTTGTTTCTTCTGGATCGTGTAATTACATTTGGTTCAGTTTTTTTACCTACGGTCGGGGTCGGCTTCTGGTTGTTCGCCAACAGTCATTCTTGTCTTGATCCTCAACAAGATTTTGGACTTCATTCCTTCGTTTGTGTTTTGGTTTCCCTGTTAGAATTCTCATTGTTAACGTTCATAAGAGTTATAGAAAAGAATTTGTAAGGGTCATAATGTAGTAGTGTGTCTTCATGAAATATAATACTTATTAAAAAGATTAGTACCCATTTTACTTTCAGGTGCACTTTTTCTATTTGCTGTTTCAGCAGCCACATCGGTATAAGAGTTATAGAAAAAAAGAATAGTGCAGGGTGGGAGGAAGACCCTTCATGTGCTAGATCGGGGTTCAATTTCTTTTTGGCTACATCTTGATTGGAACTCACAACTTTTTCAAAGTCCTCATCGATGTACGATGTTGCAGGATTATTGGCTTTTTTTATCCATAAAAATCTTACGGATTTCTTTCATTTTATTCAGAATTTTGTCCACCAATGGCTGCTTATTTCCCTTCCTAGCAATATGTCGAGCATAGTCTTGCTGTAAATTGGGGGAAAACAGTTAAAAGGATAACAAAATTCGTTTCATATGGTTCTTTAGATACAATTAATATAATTTAACATTTAAAGAAGAATATTTTTTTGGATGTTACTAAGCAGAGTTGGGTTCATTTGGGTAATATTTAGAACCTTTATGGGTTGGATTGAGTGAGATGAAAACAGACGGGTGCAGGTGAGTCAAATGGGTCATTCAGTGGTTAAAATTTTCGGAGTATCTTAAAGGAAAACACATTTCGATTATTCTTGTTGTTCCCTTACATGTCTTTTCTAGAGAACTCCTATAACTAAGCGTGGTACAGAAACATCATTAATTTATGAGTACCTTTTAAATCAATATGTTAAATTGGTTTATAGTCACTAACATTCCATTTCAATGTGAACTTTTCAACCTGTTCTTGATCAATCTTCGACAGTTCCACCCCCTCATCTTGCTTCCACATGAGGTATAACTGCATAAACATGGAACAAACTATAAACTGCCGCCTATATTTGAACTCTATCATATCTAAAATTAATCAACTAACCTGCAAAAAGAAGATGCATCGATCCTCCTATAAACTTAGTTTTGCCTTTCCTTTTCTCAGCATCATAACTGCCTTTTTTGAGAGCATTTATAGCCAAAGTTGCCCATGATTGGTTCTTCAGTGCATTTACATCCTTCACAAAAGTAAGATATCTCTTTCCAAGATGAGTACGATTTGGGGGGTAAACAACATACCGCAATGCTAATAGCGCAAATGCTCGCTTAATATCGTCTTCGTCCTCGTTTTCGTCCTTGAGTATCTCTTTGACCTTATCCTTGCAAATTTCTGACAAAGAAGTCCCATCACTATCAAGGCGGCAAAAATTCGCTTCTATATTATCATTATTATTGTAACGCCCCGACCCGCCAAGGGTAAAGGAATCACAAGTAATGGTGTCATATCAAAGCAAAACATTCATAACCAAAAGAAAGTCTTAACATAAATGCGGAAAATAATCCAAGTCAAAATGACTTCAATACATAGGTCCCAATGAAGCATAATAAACTTCAAACATAATATCCGAAACAAATAAGTCTAAATGGCATCATAAGAAATCAAAGCTAAAATCTCTAGGTAAGTCCACTCAAGCACTCATCCCAGCAACCTAACTTCCAATGCTTAGATACCGCCGGAAGAAAGAAAAGTGCGGTGAGCTTCAAAAGCCCAAAGGAATGATATGAAAGCAAAAGCGAATACTAAACGATAACGGATATGAAATAAAGTGAATGAGCAATAACAAAATCTTTATCATTTTCAAAGCATAAATCATAATTTCAAATGAAGTTTATAGTCAACTACCACGAGCCCGTAACTTATATCGATCACATTCATATTCACACAAGGCAACATTTTGTAGGGAGACCTACCGAGTTATGAAGGGACGTGCACGCATCGCAAGATCAATCATCGATAACATATAACATATAATGGATAATGATCTAGGATGCATCCATACGCCCTTCCTACATATTCACAAATATGCTTCACCATCCGTAGACGTGGCGTAACATCACTCTATCGCCTAGAGTCATATCGAGTGCATCATCGATACGGACATGGAACCCCATGACTAGTTAAATATTTGGCTCGGGTGTCAAACTATCTTAGGTCAAATCGTAATGTCATAACCCATACGCATCATATTTATCGAAAATCCTTCATGTTTCCAAAATCATAGTTTTCATATCAAATAGTTCAAAATCGGATGTTTCATAATTCGTAAATCGAGTTCGGATAAGCAATAGCTCAAACAAATCGATTTGGGATTCATAGCAAAGGCTTAGGAAAACCTAATACGAAAGAAAACATTAAGAGAAACCTCTACCGAAAAGGTCGAATATCATGACCTTATTCCAACGCAAAGATCGAAAAGCGAAAGACGAAACAAAGGATTACTTCCTCTTCACGTAACCTATAGACATTAACGATCGCCCAAGTTATTAATGATTCCATAATCGTCATAATGATCTTTTAGTATTTGGTATTCATAATTAGAAATCTTTATACTTTAGGGTTTTATTAATGAGTCTTAAGTATTTTATAATTAATGTTGTAGATTAGGGTTCGTTATATCATATGTTAAAGTCCATCTTTAAATGTGAAAAATAGTTTTATAAGTTATAACTTACACATGAAATAACAACTTACTATATTTAGCTCAAACCCTAATATACTCTCATTTATGTTCTAGGGTTTCTTATTCTTTAATATCTCATTAATATGCATTTACTTTACATGTTACGTCTTAATGACTCGTTACTTAACCTAATACGTAATTAATAACCTTCTTTACTTTTACACTTTATCATACACGTTTATGATTTCATGTGACCATAAGTTATTAGGGTTTAGTATACTTCATACGCTTTACATATTAAAACTAGGGTTTATGTTTACGTAACCTTACTTATTTAATACACGTCTAAATCTCATTTACATATGTATTCGGTTCACCTAGGGTTTCGGCTAGCATGTTTTACACAAGACCTAGCTCATCTAAACATGGTATATAATCAAGTTATAATGTTTTAAACCCCATTCGAAACTCATGCATGCCTCGGTCCAACTCATGCATGTCTCGACTTAGCTTAGCTCAACATATTATGACCCGATTCAATATTACTTATCACTTTACACGTTCCTTATTAAATACAAGTTAAATAAATTAGGGTTTCCTTGTTTTCTTGGTTAGCATCTCTCGGCCACAACAAAAAGAAAACAAACGCGACTAAACAAAGTATATCTCGACATATACATGCATAATCGTTAAAAGGAAGATGAATAAACGATATACCTTCACTTGAATAAGAAAATCGACACCAATGGTGTGTTGGGGACTCTCGGCGAGCAAGAAGAAAAGGAGACAAAACAAAACTAGGGTTTCAATTTAATGATTATGTGTTGTAATTATAGTTGTAGTATTTGAGTTAGAATAGGAAAGTGATTGGGTTTGGGTTGGCTTGGGTCCAACCGAACACACACACAAACACCACATGGGCTTGACCTCCTTGGCTCACACGAACACAAACAAACATCCCCTTTGGGCTTCGGTTTGGCGCAAAACAAAACAAAAGACACGAGTCCTTTAAACAAACAAACGGCCCAACTTATTAGCGAAACATTTACGTCCTTCGTCGTACCAAAGTCATTCACGAAATTATATTCGTTAAGCTTTATTTATTAGGTTTTTAATTTCGAACTTTATTATAAACGTGTTTTACGTATTTTATCATTCTTGGTTCCAAGGGTATTTTAGTCTTTATATAGGTTTTAGATTTTCGGGTTTTACAATTATGCATGTCATACACGATCGATTCACCTTCAAAACATCCCATACCAAATCGGATCCCACATGTATCCGATTAGGGTTCTGGTTTGTTTTTACGAAACCCTAATCTTGCATTACTTTAATCCAAGTGTGCTTTGGAGGTTTGTAAGTTCGGTGATCTTGCTCCAAGTTCCTGGTCGAACATAGCTTTGAAGCAAGGGGTTCGTGATTTTGGTTCTCGGACAGAAGTAACATATATCGCACAAGGTGTGTCCGATATCGGACAACTCTATTTGTTCTCGGGTATTGTTGATAACGGACAGAAAAGGAAAGAAGGGTCTTGGGTTTTCTTTGTTCGTGATTTGTTCAAGTATTCAAGGGTTGAATTGGGTAAACGTTCTCGACTAGCTTCATCGAACGTATTTATGGTTAAGTGTTTGTGTGTGGACTCGTAGAGTTATTCGTTTTGAATACTTGGTTTCCTTGTTCGTTTAATTACTTGCGGGTGACTACGAGGGTTAGTTTTCTTTATCCCTTTTATTACTTATTGCTTATTAATTATGTGTTAACCTAATTGCATAAACTAGATCCAAAATTACTGCTAGGTCATCATGCGTTACTTGGTTAACTAGATATAAAATCCCAACAAGAGTGATGGAAGAAAGAACATATTGGTGACTACCGGTGCGAAAAGCTAGCAAAGACTTATATGAAGAAACTTGGCGATATATTGGTGAAATAGAGGATTAGTTCCTTGTCGGCTATGATGTTGAGGTAAAAGTTGTAATTACCTAACAAGCTAATCCTTGGCGATCCTTGATCGAGCCCTCCGGATTAGATACCTTGGATCTGTAAACACAAAGACAACACGCGTTAGCCTCGCCTAGGGTTTTATCCTAGACCAAGCTCGGCGTGAGGATGAGTATATGTATATGTCAGAGTAAAATGCTATGAAAAATAGGTGAGAATTGATTAACCTCGAATGCTGTTGCTTGATTCCTTTTATAGGTGCGGAGCTTTTGTCCTCACCCGGAGATCACGTGGGCGATAGTGACTCTTTTGGGCGGGAGTTGACTTTACTCTGTTTAGGTTCCGCCTGGAAAGGGTCAGTGGTTCTGACCAAGATTCCTTTCCTTTTATGCATGATGATGTCAGGTGTCCGTTATGCCGGGGGGTTATGTTTAACCCTTCGGTACATGGTTACATATGTGTTTGGTTCAATTGGGGTAGTGTGCCTTATCAGGAGATTTTCTGCTTGTGTCGGCGGTTTTGGCTTATGGTAGGGGTTAGGTTCTTGACACTTTACTAAGTTCTTAGGGAGGTGACATCGCCAACATGTCCTCCCAGGTATCATGTTAATGGACATGTTCATGATATTGAGAGTCAGTAGTGTGCCTCTCCGTGTGTTTTGTTGGTCACTCCTTTCTTCTTAGCAACTCTTCCCTTCCGTGCGCATTATTATTATTGTTATGATGATGGGTTTTTTTTTTTTTTTTTTTTGTGGGTATGACCGTCGGGAGGTTTCGTGGCATCGTGAGTATCTGACATTTGGGCCGCGTGGCCTTTGTGTGTGCGTTGTGTGGTGAGGATTTTGCCACGTCACCTCGACACGACGTGGCGCCTCGGCTACCCTTATCTTTTGCTTATAAATAGCTCGTTTTCTCCTCATTTTACCACCGTAAAAGTTTTTACTCACACGTCTCTCTGCGTTATTTTGCGAACGGTTTCCTTTGTTCTCCGTCTTACGTCCGGTACTACTCTAGTTTTCCTCTTTAGTTTTATAGGTGCCACCATTCCGCCCGTGAACATATACGAACCGTCAGGCTCGTCATCGCTCGGGGATCGGGCGATTCAGGGTCCGTCAACCCGTCCCAATTTGATTTAGATAAGTATATACGTCATGACCGATAAGTCGTTGCAATGGGCGTGAGGAGTTTGGGATACCTTCCAGACCTTCATCCGAGGTCGCCACGGATGACTTTACCATGGGGCAACTTGGGGATGATGCTATAGGGTTATACTTAGAATATTTTATTGAAGGGAATTTACATTCCTTTTCTAGCTTCCTCTTGGGCGTTCTTCATTATTACAAAGTACATATTTCCCAATTAGTACCGATAGGTTTACATAGGGTTCGCTTTTTGAGGTATATAGTAGTAGCCTTCACATTACTCCCCGACTTCTTTGTTCCGAGCCTTTTACAAATTACATAAACAAGGGCATTGGTTCACGTTTGCTAAGCGAGATGGTAAGCAACGTAAAGTGTGCTTTCAAGAAATTTTGTCCTCGTTAAAGGGTGGAAGAGCAGTTCTTTTGATTGACCGTCGGGCGGTACCCTTTGCTATGCCGTGGAGCATCCGGACTCGATGTATCCGATCCGTTTCTGTAGGGAGTTTCATATGCCTCACGCGGTTTATTGTCGTGAATGTCATAGATTTGATTAAAATTCCGCGGATTTTTGTATCTTGAGTGGGGTTGTCGGCGAATGGAAATATCCGAGTTATCGGGCGACTTTGAAGGATGCCGGGGAATGGTACTTGGCACATATATTTTCTTTCTTTGTTTAATATTTTGTGTTTTCTTGTTTGACATTTTCTATGTATCTTGCGGCTTTGACCATGTCGACTATCTTACTAAGCCGAGCTACATGAGAAGCTGCGATGACTCGAGGATAAGTATCGGAGGCAAGCCCATATAATGCATGTTAGCCTTAGGTCCCGGCACGGGGTCCCGCCGAACCGGCGCTATGAAGAGGGTCGAGGTGGCCGACCGAGGTTTAGAGGCCAGGAGAAGAAGAAGAAGGCAGCGGAGGCGGCCCGGGGTTATCAACCCCATGGCGTCGGTCGGGAAGGTGGCTCGGTATGCCGAAGAGACGGAAGAAAAGTCCTACTCGGTGATTGCTTGGATTCTCATACGAATCCGACACGGTGAACACCGTCGTGGGAGGGCCAACCACCGAATGATCCGCGGTTGTTGAGAAGGGGATTTGGAGGTCATTCCGGCAACAAGTTGGGGATGATGCTAATCTTTGGTGTCGATGTGGAGGTGGGCCAAAGATCATGATGCCGAGCTTCCGGTTTGTCGGCGACCCGCTCCTCGGAGAATGGTGAGTTGGTTTCTTTTCATTCGAATCCTCTTTTGTTGCTATCGTTTGATTATATCTGTGCATGCCTAATTTTTATTTTGCACTTTGTAGTTAATTCTCCTCCTCTCCGGCATCGTGAAGGCAAAGTGCTGGCGATGAAGAAGGTACCTCATCTAGCGCCACCTATGTGCGGGGTGGTCAATCGAGAAAGATGAAAGAGTGAAAGGGTATGAAAAGTATCGGGATCTCATGGTTCATCCCCCTCCCCCCGAAGAGGAATATATCGGACTTTGTCCGGCTACGAGTCGACCCAGTGATCGTGGGCTATCACAGCTAGGGGTTCGCTTGCCTTTGTGGATTTGCTTGTCCGCTTGAGTCTTGACCTTGATCATCGCCGGTTGGTCGGCGAGCACGATGAGTGTGATAAAGTCGCTAAAGATAACCGCCTTTTGGATAAGACTCGGCGGAATTGAAAGTGACTAAGGATAAGCTCGTGAGACTTACGCTCGGGAGGAGGTTTGAAAAAGCGAGGTTAAATCTGTTGGAGGGTGAGAAAACCGAGTGGTTAAAATTGTCCCTTGCTCGAGTGAAAAAATATCAAGTTTGGAGAAGGAGTTGATGGAGCGAAGGGGCTCTAAGAGCGAAGAGGAAGAGAATGCCGCTCTGCTTTGAAACAACGCCGAGAATCGGCTATAGCCGCGGGAATCTAGAAATTGAACGGGCGAATCTTGTTAGGGACTTCATCCCGGCGTTCGTCGCTCGTCTTCATGGCAGCCATGAGTATAAGGCTTCGTTGGCTGTTCCTTTCAGTTTGAGTGGTATGGCGGGGTGGTTGGACGGTGTGTCTATTGGCCGTTCGGAGGAGGAAGTGCGGGGGATATTAGCCGATACTGAGGATTTGGACCTGGATGCTCCTACTAAGTATCTAGCTTTGTATGATGAACTCTTTGTGAAGGAGTATCCTTACGTCGCCAAGGTTCGTAATGCTTGCCATCGTCCTTGACTTTGTCTCGACTTTGATGCCCGACCCGCCCGGATCATGTCGTTGAAGAAGGTTGAGGATAAGGATAAGGACGAGGGACCGCGCTCTCTAAATGCGAAATTTTTATTATGTTTTATTTTAGATAATTCCTTCGTGGCGGTGATATTGCCGAACAATGTTATTTTGTAATGATATGTTTTGTAATCTTGAATGGGTTCGTTTGGGAATTTTGTTTGTCGAATGGAATCTATAGCGCTCTTCTTTTACATCTTTGTATTAATTTTGCCTGTACGTATGGATCATTATGTTTACTTCGTTGATCTCCTCTAGACCTGGATTGTTCGGTGTTGCGTTTGGTCTTGTTAGGCATAAACCATCTTTTTGTTGCCCGGGCAACCCCTTTTTGTGTGTAAGCCTTTCGGCGTATTATGGCAATCTCTTTTCGGATATACTCTTTTATCGCCTGGGCACCCCTTTGTGGGTATAAACCGTTCGGCAATTTATGGCAATCCTTTTCGGATATGAACCATCTTTTTATCGCCTGGGCAACCCTTTTTGGGTATGAACCGTTCGGCATTCATGGCAATCCTTTTTGGATATGAACCATCTATTTATCGCCTGGGCAACCCTTTTTGGGTATGAACCGTTCGGCATTCATGGCAATCCTTTTTGGATATGAACCATCTATTTATCGCCTGGGCAACCCTTTTTGGGTATGAACCGTTCGGCATTCATGGCAATCCTTTTTGGATATGAACCATCTATTTATCGCCTGGGCAACCCTTTTTGGGTATGAACCGTTCGGCATTTATGGCAATCCTTTTTGGATATGAACCATCTTTGAACATTGACCATTTTTCCGGGTCGCGAGCTGTCGGGGGTCATTTACTAATTATGTTCAGAAATCCTTCATGTGGAAAATTGCTCTCCCGAAACACGGGGAGCTATGATTTTCATTAAAACTTGCTTAAACATACTGCCTCTAGGGCTTAACGGTTACATAGTTTTTTATTTCTACAAGAAGCATTTTCTTAGGTTCACTGCGTTCCAAGTGCGGGGGACCTCTTTTCCTTCGGCTGTCTGTAATTTGTAGGAACCATTGTCGTATGCCTCTGTTATTTGATATGGGCCCTCCCAGTTGGGTCCCAACTTCCCTTGATTTTCTTGTCTGCTCGCCTCATTTTCACTGTGAGCGAAGTCTCTACTCTGAGCTTTTCGCCTCGACCCTTGATTGTATCTTGTTCCACTTTCTTTTGTACAGCTTCCTCAGCGGTTCTTGAGTCTCTTCTTTCTTCTAAGAGATCCAGTTTAGCGCCTTTCCTCTTCGTTTTCCTCTTGGTAATCTTCATTGTTCGGAAGGTGGGCATGCCAATTTCATGGGAATTCTGACTTCACTCCCGTATGTCAAAGCTGAATGGTGTTTCGCCGTTGCTAGTCTTTAGGGCGTGCGATGAGCCCACAAAGCGTTCGGTAGCTCGTCGACCCATCGGATCTACTTTTCCCAACCTTGTCTTGAAGCCATACATCGAACTTTTGTTTGCTCGTTCTACCGACCGTTTGCTTGAGGATGTGCCACGGCGGTATTTATCATTTGATGTTTAGTTTTTCACACCAGCGTTTGAAGGGTCATGAATGAAGTTGCTACCATTATGCATTACAATTATGTGTGGCGGACCGAAGCGACTACGATGTTATTCCACACAATTTTATGACTTCTTTGCTGTGGTTTTGCTAGGGGTTTGGCTTCCATCCACTTTGTGAAGTAGTCGATGGCGCGATGACATACTTGACCTTCCGGGTGCTTGAGGAGAGGGCCCAATACATCCATTCCCATTGGAAGAAAGGCCAAGGTGACATGATGGAAGTCATGAGAGTCTTGGCGGTTTGGAGCCGGGAGTGTATTTGGCGAGATTCGCATTTTGAATGACCTCCGGGTGTCCACATGCATCGTCGGCGATAATATCCTTGCACGATCGGCTTTGCTACCACGGATCTTGGGCGGAGTGCATGCCACATGCCCTTCATGTACCTCACGACCGCGTAATTGGCTGCGGTGGGCCCACACCTCATCATTGGGCCTAAATATGACTTCTTGAGCAGTACCCGTCTTCCATGATGTAATGAGGTATTTTCATCCGCAAGGTTCTTGCTTCGTTTTCGTTGCTAGGCCATTTTCCTTAGTAATGCATCGGATAATGGGAGACATCGGTTTTCTTCCTCTTCTTCAACTATTGCTCGATGACCTTTTCTTGGTTGATGGTGTTTCTAACACTTGACGAGTATTTCTTTTGTCAGTGATCGAATGCCACGGAGGCCAGTTTGCTCAGCACATCTGCCTTTTGATTCTGTGCCCTGGGAATATTTTGTATTCTGAATTGCTTGAAGCATCCGATATATTCTTTTGCCTTAGCTAAATATTTGGTCATGCTTTCTTTGTAGGTGGTGAACTCTCCGTTGATTTGACTTGATACCAGGTTGGAGTCTACCTTAGCATTTAGTACCTGGATCTTCATTTCTTTTGCTATCCTCAGTCCGGCCAGCAATGCTTCGTATTCTGCCTCGTTATTTGTGCTAGGGAAGTTAAGCCGAAGAGCATACGTGTACTCTGTTTGGTCGGGACTTATCAACACCAAACACTGCTCCGGGCCTTTTTGTTGGGCGCTCCGTCCGTGAGCAGCGTCCACTCCTCCTTTGTTGTAGAGACATTGCACACTTCTTTGTTTTTCCTTCTCTCCTTGTTTCTTGACCGGTATCTCGTTTATAAAATCGCGGGACACGGCCTTTGGCCAGCGTTTACGGGAATGTAAGTGATCTTGTATGCTCCCAACTCTACCGCATACTTCATCAACTTCCCGAAGATTCGGGTTTGCTTAAGACATCCGGATGGGTTGATGCGTGATTACCTTGATATGATGTGCTTGAAATACCTCGGGTCTTCTAGAAGCGGTCTTGGTAGTGCTAAAGCTAATTTCTCGGAGGAGCATAATTTCGCTCGGCGTCGTGGAGTGTTCTGCGACATAGTGTCTGGCATTTGTTTCCCTTTCCTTTCTACCATCGACCGGTAGCTTATGGCTAACCGGTGCCGCTAGGTACTGCGTATAGATCTTCTCCACGCCGGGGGCGTTAGATTGGGTAGCTCTAAAATCACGCCTTCATTTTTGGAGCGCCTCTTGACCTCTTTGCTCCACTGTACTCCTTTGGATTATCTTCGTGACATTTTCGGTGTGTTGAAGAAGGCAGCGCTTTCTCGACCGATCGGGATAAGAACACATTCATATTGCCGACTTCCGCGAGGCTCTGCATCTCCTTGAGTGTTACAGGCGATTGCATGTTGGCTATTGCCTTTGTCTTCTTCGGTTGCTCTTATTCCTTCCGGCGTTACGACATAGCGAGGAACTTTCCTTCTTCCACCCCAAAGAGCACTTCAGGGTTGAGCTTCATGTTGATTCTTCGGAGGTTGTCGAGCGTTTACGCCATATACGCTAGCGGTTCTACTTCATACGCTTTTGATCACCATATCGTCAGCGTATACTTCCAAATTCCGGCCAATTTGCTCCTTAAAACTTGAATCCACGGTCTTTGATACGTCGCCCGGCGTTCCTCGAACCGAACGGCATTTGGTGTAGCAAAGGTTCCATGCTACGTGTAGAAGGCATTTTCTCTTCATCTTCTTTGGCCATTTGGACTTGGTGATATCCCTTGTATGCATCGAGAAAACACTTGTACTTGTAACCCATTCTGATTCAATTTTCCAATCAATTTCGGGGAGTGGGTAGTAATCCTTTGGGCGCGAGCGTTGATGCTCTTGAAATCCATGCACATTCTCCATGATCCGTCCGGTTTCTTTACTAACACGGTTGGAAATCCATGTAGGATATTTCTTGCCGGACAATTCACTGCTTTCAACCATTCCTCTGCCGGTGTTGATTGCACGATTCTTTTCGGTAGAAAGTTCTCTTCTTGAGCTATTGATGCATCATTCACATTGACGTTTAACTTGTGTTCTATGACTCGACGGGGACCCTGTCATGTCCGCGGTTGCCAGCAACGTCCTTGTTGTTTTCGAGAGTTCTACCACTCATATACGCATTCTTGGGAAAAATTGCCCCGATGGTGATCATTTGCTCGGGAATTGGGGTTTATCATTACCTCTTACGTTCTATCATTAGACCCTCTTCACTCGGAGGGTCTTCTCTCTCCTTGCTCTCCGAGCTCCTTTGTTATGAAATGTCTTTCTAGCCTCCTACATTCGAGATGACTATTGATCGGGTAACGGTCGCGCCCCCCCGGCGTTGGGAATTTTATCATGGAGTGGATGGTCGAGGTATCGCCATAATTCCCTAATACGATCGTCCCGGGATAATGTTGTGCGGAGAGGAGATCTTATCTTTAAAGCGTCATTCTTGCTTTCGCGATAGAGGCCATCGTTTCGAAACACACATTTAGGTCTATTTTCAGGGGCTTTATCGTCTCGCTGAAAATCCCACGGAGGGTGTTCGTTTCTCTTAGCTTCCTTTGATTTACGGACATAGGTTTTGAAAGCGGTGTTCGTACATTACTTCCACGGCTGCCCACGGATCGACATAGACTCTTCTTCTGATGTATCCTTCAACATACGCCTTGATTATTAGTGGCTCTTGAGCGTCCCGGCGGGGCGGGGAAAAGCTATAAGGCGTTCATCGGTCTTCTTCTCGGCGGTTGCTCTTTCGTTTCATCATTCTTCCTCCATATACCATGTTTATCACTCTTCCTCTGCTGGTGATTTTCTCTGGGTGGGTTTCTTCCCTTTGCCTCACCTCTTTTAATAAATGATCCAACTTGCTGTTTCGAGCTTTTACGAGGTGTTCCTTGAGTTGGTAGCGATCATTGGTGAGATGGCCTTTCTCTCCGTGATAGTCGCGAGAACTTGTCTAAGTTTTCTCTTCTTGGTGCTCCCTCGGAGGTGGAGGTGGTGGTAGGTTTAGTTGAAGTTCCGTAGCCAAAATTTCTTTAGGGGCTTTTGAGAGAAGGTTCAAATCTATGGAGTGCAGCCCGTTCTGTATTGGTTCCTCCTGTAATCACCTCGGTGGTCGTGTCATTGTTATCGATCTTCGTCGGGTAATAGGGATTATCTTGGTTTCGAGGCTTTGGCTCCGTCTTCTGTCTCCTCTTCGTTTGTCGGGTAGGTTTGTTGCTCATTGGGTTCGATCGGTGGCTTCTGTGCATATTCTGGTTCCATTCCCTTTGGGAGCTCCGTAGTGTTGTAGGCTTCCTCGAGCGTACAAAATCTTCTACCCTCTTCATCATTTAAAGTATTTGTTTTGGAATTACATAGAGAATCGTTTTACCAATTAGGGCACTTGCTCCGTTGGTGAATGAGGATATTTGCATTATTTACGGCACCGGGGATGTAGCTAGCCTCGTCGGTCCACTTTCCTTAAACTCTAGCGGGGTTTCATGAGCCTTCCATACGATCTTCGTGAGCTCCATCGGGTCCTTTAAACACTTCCTCCGAGTGCGAATCTCTCAGGAAGTTATCCTGAGCTCTTCCGGTGTCGATCTTTTGGTTGGTGTCCTTCGAACCACCCGCTTCTTTGGACCGTCGAGTTCTTTGGAACATCCGACACCATCCGGCATCGACCAACCGCCGTGATTGGTGCTCCGGAGAAAGCGAGTTACATGGTCATCCGGTGCGAAGATCCGTTGTAGAGTTTATGTTCTTGGGTAACTTCGTATCTTGGCGGCAAATTCTACTATCCGTCTCGTGAGCGGGGACACAGGGGCATCTCTGTATGGTTTGTGTAGATCTTCCATGACTTGTTTTCCTTTCGGATCTGTCTCCTTCTCTCTGTGGTGGGTCCTCGACTTCATCTCCAAAATCTATTCGTATGGGTTGTAACGGGCTTTTCCTTGGGTGTTATGTTCTTTGTATCAATGCCTTCAACGATGATATGTGGTTTTGTATACGCTCTTCTAGGCTAGGTGGGTTGCTTCGGATGGTGTTTACGTGGAGGTACCGGGGTGTTTCGGTGGTAGGACTGCCATTTTCCTAGTGTTGGTAGTTAGAATAGCGGGTCCCACGGATGGCGCCAATTTGTTGAGGTAAAAGTTGTAATTACCTAACAAGCTAATCCTTGGCGATCCTTGGTCAAGCCCTCGGATTAGATACCTTGGATCTGTAAACACAAAGACAACACGCGTTAGCCTCGCTAGGGTTTTATCCTAGACCAAGCTCGGCGTGAGGATGAGTATATGTATATGTCGAGTAAAATGCTATGAAAAATAGGTGAGAATTGATTAACCTCGAATGCTGTTGCTTGATTCCTTTTATAGGTGCGGAGCTTTTGTCCTCACCCGGAGATCACGTGGGCGATAGTGACTCTTTTGGGCGGGAGTTGACTTTACTCTGTTTAGGTTCCGCCTGGAAAGGGTCAGTGGTTCTGACCAAGATTCCTTTCCTTTTATGCATGATGATGTCAGGTGTCCGTTATGCCGGGGGGTTATGTTTAACCCTTCGGTACATGGTTGCATATGTGTTTGGTTCAATTGGGGTAGTGTGCCTTATCAGGAGATTTTCTGGCGTGTCGGCGGTTTTGGCTTATGGCGGGGGTTAGGTTCTTGACACTTTACTAAGTTGCGGGAGGTGACATCGCCAACAGAAATAATTCTTTCTAAAAGCGACAACACAAGATAAATCTGAGTATCCTGCGATCATCAGCGTATCATTTGGTGTTATTTAATTGGCTGTGCAAAGAAATTTAGGTCTGCCATACCCAACTTATGAAACAGTAAGTTTTGGTTCTGGCAACTCAGATGCAACCGAGGCGACGAGTTCCAAATTCTATTTCTGAAATCTTGTTAGTCACAAGGAAGATATAATCTACACAAACAACTGTTGTATATATGAATGAATGTTCTCATCAGGATTTGCCTTGAACGCAACAAAACTCTATGTTATTCTTTCTTCTTAGATACGTATATTTGAAACCTTGTTTTCTCTAAGGCTTGCGCCTTAGTTTTGTTTGTATTCTTTTTTTCGCTATAATAAAATTGTACTGACACAAGACTGAAAGTGATAGAGCGCATTTATAAAACTAAAAATGACTTGTAATACAAACTTTTGAGACCAATTGTATTTCAATTTTTTGATATATTTGACATAATTTTACCACGCAAGAAATATCTATATCGTGATTCACTGCATGGGCACTACTCCGAAAACTCACCTCAGTCTCGAAGTCTTACTCTGCCTTCCAATAAGTAAAACAAACGAAAAGCTGTATTGATTTATATTTGTTTCTAAACGGAGTACGAACGCAAAAGCCACACAAAGAAACAAAAGAGATGCTTAATAAATGTAACATTAATCTCAGGGTGCATCCGAATTTTTTCTTCTTGTTCCTTGTAACTGCTCATGGCTAAAAACGTTGCATGCAATTAGACTTTGGAAATGTTTGGAAAAAATTTATTTCATGCTTTAAAGAGTTTTTAGTTCATGAATTAGGAGTTGAAAGTAAATTAATTCAAATTAAAATAGTGATGACCATTTAGTATTGTTTTGACTTAAAGTCAAGTAACATCTAATTTTAGCATTTATTGTCTACGTTCATTGACATTTAAACATACTTTGAAAGCTTGTTAAAATACCTTAAATTACTTATTGAAACACCATTCCACAAACTGTATCATGTTTTAAGAATTTGGTCAATGCCATTAATGTGGTCATTCATATTTGTAACTCTCTAGTCTCTAACCATTAACTTATCAAGGTTTATATATGGTATTTTCATTCGTAAATTTTACCTAATATGAACTTCTTGACCCTCTCTAATTTCTCATATCAGACAGTTGAAAATACACGATGCGGCGTTGTTTCTGTCGTTATCGATCAAGGAGGCATAGGTCGGTGAGGATGAAGAAAGAACTCGCACGATTTTGATGAAGTTGACCGTTCATTTCTGTAAAGTTGCCGATAAATCATTCTGATCGACTTGTTATGAGATACTACACTTGGCATTTTAAACTTTTAATAGTTATCATCAATTTTTAAAATCATAACCTACTCGAACATTTGAAGACAATTACACATACACAATCCTATAAGCACAGACACCTGGGATACGAACATGTTCACCTTTAAGTGCAAAATAAGTCCCTTCAACAGTTCAACTTATAATAATGGAATCATATAGTAAGAAACCCTCCTCATATAGATGGTTTCTTTTTTGTGTTTTTCTAATTTATTTATATGGTTGAAATTACTCGTATAAATGCATATGATTCTTAACATTGAAGTTTTTTTAGTTCATTAATCTCAGGGTGCATCTGAATTTTTTTCTTCTTGTTCCTTGTAACTAACTGCTCATGGTTAAAAACGTTGCATGCAATTAGACTTTGGAAATGTTTGGAAAAAATTTATTTCATGCTTTAAAGAGTTTTTAGTTCATGAATTAGGAGTTGAAAGTAAATTAATTCAAATTAAAATAGTGATGACCATTTAGTATTGTTTTGACTTAAAGTCAAGTAACATCTAATTTTAGCATTTATTGTCTACGTTCATTGACATTTAAACATACTTTGAAAGCTTGTTAAAATACCTTAAATTACTTATTGAAACACCATTCCACAAACTGTATCATGTTTTAAGAATTTGGTCAATGCCATTAATGTGGTCATTCATATTTGTAACTCTCTAGTCTCTAACCATTAACTTATCAAGGTTTATATATGGTATTTTCATTTGTAAATTTTACCTAATATGAACTTCTTGACCTCTCTAATTTCTCATATCATACAGATGAAAATACATCGATGCGACGTTGTTTCACAACACGTTATCGATCAAGGAGGCATGGGTCGGTGAGGATGAAGAAGAAAGAACTCGATGCGATTTTGATGAAGTTGACGGTTCATTTCTGTAAAGTTGCCGATAAATCATTGTGATTGACTTGTTCATTGATTCATCAAGGTGCACTCAAATTGTTTCATCCTACAAGTAAGTTTTATATAGAGGTTTCATGATCTTACATCTCATCTCTATACTACATATAATTAAAAAGCGGTCAAAGTTGAAAAATTGAAAAGTTTAATTGTTGAAATTGGTCAAATAAGAGAGAAATGCATAGTGTAATTAATACTCTTATTAAAAACCTCATTACTTAAAAAATACAATAATTTATTTACATGAGACAACCAATTAAAATCACATATACCAAATTAAAACAACCAATTAAAACACCCTTTACTAAAAGTACAATAAAAATTTCATAACATACAATTCAAAAAAGCTACAACATAATCCAAAATATAAATTAATTAAACTCACTAATTATTGATATTTTAAAACACTCTAAAATGAAAAGTACATTTATTATACGAGAATATATTAGCTCTGATTAATTGTTGATTAAATTCATTTTGTCGCTATATAATGTGGGTCACTGATTTTTTGTGGGTCATGATTAACTTACGTGAGTCACGATTCATTGATAGTGTATTTTTAATGAAGGATTATAACTAATTGGGTACAAAAATTATAGCCAGCTATCACTTATTATACACATTATACAAATTAATAAAACACACAAAACTTCATACAAGCTAACAAGTTGATGTTATATATAGTTTTGAAAACGGACGGATAGGACCAACGTGTTCAGCTGGAACCGGTGTCGCCACAAGTTCGGCTAACCAATTAAAGCCATCGAAAACGAACCGAGAGGACCCGTTGAAACCCGATACAAGCGGTGAATCGGTTCTCATCGAGATCTATTTCGCGGTTAATCATCACAGGATACCCACCGCCAAAACGCAAGAGTACTCGCTATATACTATATATAAGGAAAAACCAAAAAGTAAAAAGTGAAAAGTTGAAACTAAAAGTGGAAATGTTGAAGACATATATTTCAAAATGAAATTATTAATACACGATCAACCGGGTTGACCGGGCGCTTCAAACCCGCGGTTGACCCGATTAATTTGACTTGTTTCAACCCAACTGTCGGATTGACTCGGTTTAAATCGACTTATTTTTTGGACCGAGCAGTTGAACCGGTTGAACCATACGGGATCGAACAAGGTTTCAAATTTGACAAAATTATATGAGAAATGATGAAGTAGTTGTGAACTCGTGACAAATTTGGAAAAATGATAGACCAAGTAATTGTAGTTTTTGTTGTTTATTTTGCTTTGACACATGTACATTGTCATTTGTATAATGTTATTTTAAAAATATTGGTCTTGCACCACTTAAGGGACTAGATATATGAATCGCCTTTAAAAGTTAATATATATTTATAGCCCTTTGTCCGGTATATCAATAATGTTATGTAAGTCTATTAGAATCACAAAATTAAATAGTATTGTTATCTTTAGTGATAATTATTTGTACATCAAACAAATAGTTTTGAACAATGCTTAAATATCTATGCAAATTGATAGTACAAAATAATTTTATTATGGTGATATTAAATTTGTAAGGTTACAAGTTTAAAAGCAACACACAAATAATAAGCGCTACACATGTAAAAAAATAGTTATCCTTTGAACAAGAAAAGTCGGTCACACACGTTGGTATACCTCTAAACTACAATATAATATCTGGAATTACATAATAATTGCTTTTTATAATGTTTGAATATATTATTACTAAAATCTTAATAACTTAAAAGTTAAAACAATCCTATTAGAAATATACTCCCACACTTAGATCGACTCACATAATTTTTTGGCAGATATTTGTCCGCTATGCAACCACGCATTAGAATTATAGTTATTCGAAAATGATTCTCTGACGCTACAAATACAGGTTGTTGAAAGAAACTTATGAGTCGTCGAAATTTTATAGAAAACTAAACACCGTTGCCGCTAAGCGCGGGTACTCGTCTAGTTACATTAAAATTATAAATCTCAATTGCGTTGAATAAGCAAGTGGAATCAAAATATGTGTTAACTAATGCTTCTAAAAAAGGTAAGTAGATTTTAAAAAACTAAAGGTTATCCGTAGATGGACATTCACAATAAATCTGCAATACTTTTGTATTTTTGTAACATCCCGTATATTTTTTGTTATGTTTGTCATTTAATAATTCCATTTGTAGCTTTAACCATTTAAGTTATTTTGCTTTATAATTGAAGAAACGTATCACATATAGCTTTTAATCAATCAAACACTAATATTACTTTCTTTGTTCTTTCTTTCTGAAGATACATTTTAAAAGGATTTGGGGCACCAGAATACATAAATTGTACAAAAAAAAAAAAAGCTTCTTCGTGATTTATTATATATTTCGTGTAGTCGTGTCTAAACCAATGGTACTTCTTTGCAGTGTTATAAATTTCTTGCGTTTAAAAAGGCCGGCTTAGTAATTTTAATATCAGTCACCAAATCTATAATAGAGGTAAATATTAATTTTAGTATGAATATATAAACATTAATTTGAACACGTGATGCTTATAGTCAAGTGAAAGATCAAAAAATACCATGTTATCCTTGGTTGTTGCTAACTTTTGCAAGCTTATTAGAATAATGTTTAAGATATTTACATAATAAACTTCAATTATATAAAGTTATTAAATAGTTAATCACTATATAAAGAAAAATGGTCTATTTTAAGCGAAAATGGGTCTTGTTAGAGTAAAGAAAAAAAATGTCTATTTTAGACTGCAAATGAGTAATTTTTAGTGTAAAGAAAAATGGTTTTATTTTAAACTGCAAATGGGTAACTTATAGAGTGCAGAAAAATGGGTCTATGCTAGACTGCAAATGGTTCACTTTTTTATTGTAAAAAAATATAGGTTCATTTTTAGACTGCGAATGGGTCATTTTTAGTGTAAAAGAAAAATGGGTCTATTTTAGACTGCAAATGAGTCACTTTATAGTACCAGTAAATGGGTCTTTTTTAGACTGCAAATGAGTCTTTTAGAAAACATGAACAATAAGTAATCAATGATTCACACTCTAAGACTTATGGTTTATGTTCAACATCTTCATTCTCATCCTTATCTTTATCATCCTCCACGTCCTCATCATCTTCCGTGTCATCATCATTGAATTCCGTCTCGAGCTTCGACGCTTGGCGATATGGCCTTGCTCGAGTTTCTTTCTTAATGATTTTGCTAGACACAGTTTATCTTCACTTGTGATAAATTTAAATACATTTATCGCCTTACGAGATACTAGTACTTTGCAAGATATCCTTCCAGCCCATCCCCACATAGTATCGCTTTTGATCAACTCATGAGGGCATTTCCTTCTCATATCCATCAAGACCTTTTAACGTTAAGGTTTCTTTGGTATCAAATCCAGCCAACTCCCCAAAGCCTGTCGGCATGCGCTAATACATGCAAAATAAATAAAAATCAAATTAGAGGTGTTTCATGATTGTTCTTTAAAGCTGCTTATTTGCTTAGGAACCGTCGGGGCAGGTTTACGTCGGCCTAGGAAACTTGGTCTTCGACGTCCAGGAACCTTGGTTTCTTCGGAATAGGCTTCGTCGTTCTACATCGGCCTAGGAATCGTCGGGGCAGGTTTACGTCGGCCTAGGAAACTTGGTCTACGACGTCCAGGAAACTTGGTCACTTCGGAATAGGCTTCGTCGTTCTACGTCGGCCTAGGAACCGTCGGGGCATGTTTACGTCGGCCTAGGAAACTTGGTCTCGACGTCCGGAACCTTGGTCGCTACTGAATAGGCTTTGTCGTTCTCGTCCGCCTAGGAACCGTCGGAAGGCGCTTTCGTCGGCCTAGGAAACTTGGTGTCGACGTCAAGGAACCTTGGTCGCTTGAATAGGCTTCCTCTTTCACGTCGCCTAGGAACCATCGTAGCGAGTTCGTCGGCCTAGGAAACACAGTCTCACGACGTCCGGGAACCTTTAAAGGAGCATAACTTTTGACTCGGGCGTCGGATTGAGGTGATTTTTGACGTTTCATATTTTTAGATCTATCGGTGGCATTGATGGATTTACGTGATGATTGTTATTTGAGTGCATCCTATGATATTTTGCATTGTTGATATCAACAAACCACTTTGAGAATGATAGTTTTGCGACAATTTATATTTGAGCTTGGCATGATCGACAAGTCTCGGGTTTTGCAACTATCGGGTTTTATTTGTATTCGATCGTGAAACTCGGGCAGTTAACCACAACTCTCGGGTTTTGCAACAAGACCACACTGGATCGTTGTTTCACCAACATCGGTCGGCGCGATGGTCCGCGAAGGATCGACGTTATACATGGGACATAATTAGTTCCTTGCATGCCTTGCAATCCTACTACTATATAAAAGGATAGATTGCGAATACTATGACGCAGGTGCGATCATACTAGCACTAATGCACCGGATCCCATATGAACTTCGCGATTAAGCGTGCTTGGCGCAAGAATAATCTTGGCTTGGGTGACCCGTGGGAAGTCCTCGTGTTGCACCTTTTGAATCCGAACATCACAAATTTTTTTCCTTCTTACTCCCTTTTGGTGGTTCCGGTGGTCGAATCATTTCGAGACTACGAAGAATGGATGGTATCCATTTAGAAACCACCAACACGTAGCATCCTCCATGGTTTCTCAAAATGTTGCATAACACTTGGTCTTTCGAGTTCTTGCTTAGCTAACCTTTAGGGAGCAGTGTTAGGAAGAATAATGGATAGCCGTCGTCAAGCAACCACCATCACTTGCACATATCTAACCAACGATGATGGATGGCCACACGTTACGAAACCACCAACACTTGCAACGTTATCGCTGCCGGTTATGAACAAATTTCTCAACACTTGGTCAAATTCTTGCGTTTGTAGGCGGGTAACCTCACGGGAAAAAGTGTAAGAAACAAAAATGGAGTGGGATGTTTTTTTGGGGGATGGCGAAGCGACGCAGGTGAATCTCAATGGATCATGGCGGCGAAGACCACTACGCCACTTGCATACCTCGTCGCGTATTTAAGTCATCTGCAAAGATTCTACCCACGCTTGATGGGAATTGTACTTCATGGCGGCCCGAATGACTCATCCGTCGTAAAGAGCTTAGCCAACGACACGTGCCTTTGGGGTCGAAGCCCCTCTGGCGGTCAAAACAAGCAGGCGGCGACACGCGTCGCTTGGCACGGATTCGACTTAGGCGTTCAATCATAATCCGGCCCACGGTAGCCAGCGCACGCGGCTTTTCAACCAAGCGCGATGACCAATTGTGTGAATCAACGGTTCCTCTCATACTAGGTTGAATTATTATTGCGACCTTTGTCATCGGTGAGGTAAAACTAACTTTGTCTCACGACGATCTAAAACCATTCGCGTTCCTATTGGTGGGTGAACAATCTAACACTTGGTGAATCGCTTCACAATGATAGGAAGAGCCGACATCGAAGGATCAAAAGCAACGTCGCTATGAGCGGCTTGGCACGCACAAGCCGATTATCCTGTGGTAACTTTTCGACACCTCTAGCTTCAAATTCCGAAGATCTAAAGGATCGTTAGGCCAGCTTTCACGGTTCGTATTGCGTACTAGAAATCGAATCAAGCGAGCTTTTACCCTTCATTCCACACGATATTTACATTCTTGTTGAGCTCATCTTAGGACACTGCGTTATCTTTTAACATATGCGCCCGCCCTAGCCAAACTCCCCACCTGACAATGTCTTCCGCCCGGATCGACCCGCGGAAGCGAGCCTTGGGACCAAAAGGAGGGGCAGTGCCCCGCTTCCGATTCACCGAATAAGTAAAATAACGTTAAAAGTAGTGGTATTTCACTTTCGCCCGAGAGCTCCCAGTTATACTACACCTCTCAAGTCATTTCACAAAATACTGTATTGTTTAGCTGATCAGCATCATCTATTTTCTCTACTCTTATCCTTTAAACACAAGCAAGTATGCCTTCTGGTCCAAAGAAAGGGAAAGCTGCAAGGAAGAAGAAGAATAAGAATAAGAATAAGAACATGAAAGCATGTTTGGAACATCGTATTTAATGATCTAGTAGTAATGTCGTAATTAGCGAATAAATTTGGTCATTAATGGGTTTATATTAAATAACACGAACTCTACAACTTTAATTAATAAAGAAAATGAAAAGACGACTTATTTGGTATCTCAAAGGATGTAATAACTGCTAACGGAAATGTGAAGAGACATTAGAGTTTTATAAAATATTGTATTGTTTAGCTGATCCGCATCATCTATTTTCTCTACTTTTATCCTTTAAACACAAGCAAGTATGCCTTTTGGTCCAAAGAAAGGAAAGCTGCAAGGAAGAAGAAGAATAAGAATAAGAAGAAGAACACGGAAGCCCTTTTTCCTTAGTTTTATATACTATTTTAGGTTATTGTTTTTCTATTTTTGTTCAGTTACTTATTTAACCTTTTTGTGCTAATATTTCTGGCAAGAAAAAAAAGTGTTTGCTGAGACCGAGGCTGTTTCTGAAATGGCTATGAGTGCAAATGAGGCGGAGAGCACTTCGTACCTAAAGGATAGTTCACATTGTGGTTCTAATTTGCAACCTAAAGGAGAACAATATTCCTGAATGCATGTTCGCATTTTGATTCTCAGCATGGCAATCATTTTTTGCCTGGCTCTTGTATTGTGTGAGTACTTTGTTTTCGGGTTTTCGGTTTATGCATTTGTGATTATGAGAAGAGGAAAAAACAATAGAAAGTAAAAATACAAGGACAAAGAGGCTCTACAAAGCCGTGTTGAAGGTGATGAAGGAACAAGAAAAATAAAACTTGTTAGGTGTCCTTTAATGGTGAATGACCAATTAGTAAGAACTTATGGAGAAGGCGACCTAATAGGTAAAGAAATCGAATTAGGAGGATGACTTGGGCTATTTTGAGTTGTTTCTCATGTTTACCCCCTTGTAAAGTAGGTAGAAAGTACTATGCATGCCAGCGGCTATTTTGTTACCCTTCTTGGTCTTATTTCACAACATAGGTAGAAAGTACTATGCTTGTGCACAATGGCTTTCCATCAAAAGTCCATAAGCATTTGTTTCACCCTTGGAATCCGAGTTGAACCACCAAGTAGTACATCATCAACATCATTTTGTTCATGCTCGCATCTCTTATATAAATGCTGAAAATGAAAATTAGTCATTGGTTGTCTAACAACGAAATACGGAAAAACTTGATCAGCATCATCAAAACCTTTTGGATTAAAGTTACATCTGGATTATTAATGAACACTAAAATCGTTTACCACAACTGAAATTTTTTACAAGCATCAAATGTCCAAAAGGTGTAACTTCTAATCATCAAAACCTTTTGGTATGACTCGTTTGGTCACATCAGATAAGCAGTTTCTTCAATAAGTTGCAGGCTTAAAAAGAGCATATCAAATAAGCTCCAAACTTCAAAATAAGTTCTAAACCTAAAAGCTCATATGTTAAAATACTTTTCCACAAATTTTCAGAACTTGAATCCATTGTTAACCTATCTAAATCTTGATCTAAAGATGAGGTGTTCTAGCGAGACTTAGATGATTTTTCCAAAATGGGTAGAAATGGGTAAGTACATGAAACAAGTTATGAAATCTTTAACCCGGATGATGTTCAACAACTAACCAACTGGAAATTCTCGGTATGAAAACATAATAACGACTCTTGATTAGTAGGACGATGCCTTGCTTTTATGTTGTGCTCACAGGTCGATAATTACATCGCTAAATTTGCAACTTCCGCTCCTTTCTTCTTCTTTATGTTTTCCTCTTCCTCTCTTCACTACATCTGCATCTGCATCTTCCATTTGAACATCATCTCCCGTACTTCCCGTAACAGCACCTGCAACATCATCTCCCGTAATTCCCATAGCAGCACCTGCATTTTCCTCTTGAAGTACATCTGCATCTGCATTTTCCGGTTGAGATTCCATAGCGGAAACTTTACTTAAACAATTTTCCCGAGTCTCATCAGTGACCAATAGAGATTCCATGAGTTCTTGGTCTCTTTTATCCTTAAGAATGTTACAAATCCACATTGTTTCTCAATATTTAATTGACTTCTGGTGAGAATATCGATAGAAACAGCGAGGCGACTATAGTTTCTTTGTAAATAGAGGAAAAGCGGTTAAAGAAGAATATTTTCGGATGTTAATAAGCAGTGGGTTCACTAACCTCCCATTTCGGACTAAACTCTTGTATCTTTCCTTCATCAATTGCCAATAGATCCAACCCCTCATCTACCTGCATAGATGGCGCGCGCATAAATATAGAGCGAATTATAAGCTGTTTAACAAAAAATCTTGCTCATGATCAGATTTTTTTTCTTAAATGTACAATGTTTATCATACCAAGTATAGTAATTGTCTCAATTATAATTTTAAAACTTTTTAGGCTGCCAAAAGTGGCATATACAAATACAACACAACATGCATGCCTATTTTGTCTTCATCTCTTTCTTTTCTAAAAATGATTTTAATCCGGCTTTATTTTATAGATTATGAGTCATGCTTGAGTTAGTAACCAAAAACAAGTAATGATAATGACGAAACAGAAGATAAGACTAGTTCAAACACCAAACATATATAAGTCATTGTTGTCTTAACACGAAATAATTCTTTCTAAAACGACAACACAAGATAAATCTGAGTATCCTGCGATCATCAGCGTATCATTTGGTGTTATTTAATTGGCTGTGCAAAGAAATTTAGGTCTGCCAAACCCAACTTATGAAACAGTAAGTTTTGGTTCTGGCAACTCAGATGCAACCGAGTGACGAGTTCCAAATTTATTTCTGAAATCTTGTTAGTCACAAGGAAGATATAATCTACACAAACAACTGTTGTATATATGAATGAATGTTCTCATCAAGATTTGCCGTGAACGCAACAAAACTCTCATGTTATTCTTTCTTCTTAGATACGTATATTTGAAACCTTGTTTTCTCTAAGGCTTGCGCCTTAGTTTTGTTTGTATTCTTTTTTTCGCTATAATAAAATTGTACTGACACAAGACTGAAAGTGATAGAGCGCATTTTATAAAACTAAAAATGACTTGTAATACAAACTTTTGAGACCAATTGTATTTCAATTTTTTTGATATATTTGACATAATTTTACACTACGCAAGAAATATCTATATACGTGATTCACTGCATGGGCACTACTCCCGAAAACTCACCTCAGTCTCGAAGTCTTACTCTGCCTTCCAATAAGTAAAACAAACGAAAAGCTGTATTGATTTATATTTGTTTCTAAACGGAGTACGAACGCAAAAGCCACACAAAGAAACAAAAGAGATGCTTAATAAGTGTAACATTAATCTCAGGGTGCATCCGAATTTTTTTCTTCTTGTTCCTTGTAACTGCTCATGGCTAAAAACGTTGCATGCAATTAGACTTTGGAAATGTTTGGAAAAAATTTATTTCATGCTTTAAAGAGTTTTTAGAATTCATGAATTAGGAGTTGAAAGTAAATTAATTCAAATTAAAATAGTGATGACCATTTAGTATTGTTTTGACTTAAAGTCAAGTAACATCTAATTTTAGCATTTATTGTCTACGTTCATTGACATTTAAACATACTTTGAAAGCTTGTTAAAATACCTTAAATTACTTATTGAAACACCATTCCACAAACTGTATCATGTTTTAAGAATTTGGTCAATGCCATTAATGTGGTCATTCATATTTGTAACTCTCTAGTCTCTAACCATTAACTTATCAAGGTTTATATATGGTATTTTCATTCGTAAATTTTACCTAATATGAACTTCTTGACCCTCTCTAATTTCTCATATCAGACAGTTGAAAATACACGATGCGGCGTTGTTTCACAATACGTTATCGATCAAGGAGGCATAGGTCGGTGAGGATGAAGAAAGAACTCGGCACGATTTTGATGAAGTTGACCGTTCATTTCTGTAAAGTTGCCGATAAATCATTCTGATCGACTTGTTATGAGATACTACACTTGGCATTTTAAACTTTTAATAGTTATCATCAATTTTAAAATCATAACCTACTCGAACATTTGAAGACAATTACACATACACAATCCTATAAGCACAGACACCTGGGATACGAACATGTTCACCTTTAGTGCAAAATAAGTCCCTTCAACAGTTCAACTTATAATAATGGAATCATATAGTAAGAAACCCTCCTCATATAGATGGTTTCTTTTTTGTGTTTTTCTAATTTATTTATATGGTTGAAATTACTCGTATAAATGCATATGATTCTTAACATTGAAGTTTTTAGTTCATTAATCTCAGGGTGCATCTGAATTTTTTCTTCTTGTTCCTTGTAACTAACTGCTCATGGTTAAAACGTTGCATGCAATTAGACTTTGGAAATGTTTGGAAAAATTTATTTCATGCTTTAAAGAGTTTTAGTTCATGAATTAGGAGTTGAAAGTAAATTAATTCAAATTAAAATAGTGATGACCATTTAGTATTGTTTTGACTTAAAGTCAAGTAACATCTAATTTTAGCATTTATTGTCTACGTTCATTGACATTTAAACATACTTTGAAAGCTTGTTAAAATACCTTAAATTACTTATTGAAACACCATTCCACAAACTGTATCATGTTTTAAGAATTTGGTCAATGCCATTAATGTGGTCATTCATATTTGTAACTCTCTAGTCTCTAACCATTAACTTATCAAGGTTTATATATGGTATTTTCATTTGTAAATTTTACCTAATATGAACTTCTTGACCCTCTCTAATTTCTCATATCATACAGATGAAAATACACGATGCGACGTTGTTTCACAACACGTTATCGATCAAGGAGGCATGGGTCGGTGAGGATGAAGAAAGAACTCGGTACGATTTTGATGAAGTTGACGGTTCATTTCTGTAAAGTTGCCGATAAATCATTGTGATTGACTTGTTCATTGATTCATCAAGGTGCACTCAAATTGTTTCATCCTACAAGTAAGTTTTATATAGAGGTTTCATGATCTTACATCTCATCTCTATACTACATATAATTAAAAAACGGTCAAAGTTGAAAAATTGAAAAGTTTAATTGTTGAAATTGGTCAAATAAGAGAGAAATGCATAGTGTAATTAATACTCTTATTAAAAAACCTCATTACTTAAAAATACAATAATTTATTTACATGAGACAACCAATTAAAATCACATATACCAAATTAAAAACAACCAATTAAAACACCCTTTACTAAAAAGTACAATAAAAATTTCATAACATACAATTCAAAAAAGCTACAACATAATCCAAAATATAAATTAATTAAACTCACTAATTATTGATATTTTTAAAACACTCTAAAATGAAAAGTACATTTATTATACGAGAATATATTATTAATTAATTGTAAAACCAATTCGCTACAATTTTGTCTTTATATAATGTGGTCCCGATTTTTTGTGGGTCACGATTCTAACTTCGTGAGTCACGATTCATCGATAGTGTATTTTTAATGAAGGATCAGAACTAATTGGGTACAAAATTATAGCCAAGTTATCCCTTATTATACACATTATACAAATTAATAAACACACAAAACTTCATACAAGCTAACAAGTTGATGTTATATATAGTTTTGAAAACCGGACCGGATAGGACCAACGTGTTCAACCGGGAACCGGTGTCGCCACAAGTTCGGCTAACCAATTAAAGCCATCAGAAAACGAACCAGAGAGGACCCGTTGAAACCCGATACAAACTGGTGAATCAGTTCTCATCGAGATCTATTTCTGCGGTTAATCATCACAGGATACCCACCGCCAAAACGCGCGAGTACCCTGCTATATACTATATATAAAGGAAAAACCAAAAAGTAAAAAGTGAAAAGTTGAAACTAAAAGTGGAAATGTTGAAGACATATATTTCAAAATGAAATTATTAATACACATCGAAAACCGGGTTGACCCGGGACGCTTCAAACCCGGCGGGTTGACCCGATTTAATTTGACTTGTTTTCAACCCAACCTGTCGGATTGACTCGGTTTAAATCGACTTATTTTTTTGACCGGAACGGTTGAACCGGTTGAACCATACGGGTCGAACAAGGTTTCAAATTTGACAAAATTATATGAGAAATGATGAAGTAGTTGTGGAACTCGTGACAAATTTGGAAAAATGATAGACCAAGTAATTGTAGTTTTTTGTTGTTTATTTTGCTTTGACACATGTACATTGTCATTTGTATAATGTTATTTTAAAAAATATTGGTCTTGCACCACTTAAGGGACTAGCATATATGAATCGTCTTTTAAAAGTTAATATATATTGTATAGCCCTTTGTCCGGTATATCAATAATGTTATGTAAGTCTATTAGAATCACAAAAATTAAATAGTATTGTTATCTTTAGTGATAATTATTTGTACATCAAACAAATAGTTTTGAACAATGCTTAAATATCTATGCAAATTGATAGTACAAAATAATTTTATTATGGTGATATTAAATTTGTAAGGTTACAAGTTTAAAAGCAACACACCAAATAATAAACGCTACACATGTAAAAAAAATAGTTATCACTGAACAAGAAAAGTCGGTCACACACGTTGGCTATACCTCTAAACTACAATATAATATTGCCAATTACATAATAGTTGCTTTTTATAATGTTTGAATATATTATTACTAAAATCTTAATAACTTAAAAGTTAAAACAATCCTATTAGAAATATACTCCCACACTTAGATCGACTCCACATAATTTTCTTGAAAATCAGATATTTGTGTCTTGCTATGCAACCACGCATTAAATTATAGTTATTCGAAAATGATTCTACGACGCTACAAATACAGGTTGTTGAAAGAAACTTATGAGTCGTCGAATTTTATAGAAAACTAACACCGTTCTTGCATTAGCGCTGGTACTCAAATCTAGTTACATTAAAATTATAAATCTCAATTGCGTTGAATAAGCAAGTGGAATCAAAATATGTGTTAACTAATGCTTCTAAAAAGGTAAGTAGATTTTAAAACTAAAGGTTATCCGTAGATGGACATTCACAATAAATCTGCAATACTTTTGTATTTTTGTAACATCCGTATATTTTTTGTTATGTTTGTCATTTAATAATTCCATTTGTAGCTTTAACCATTTAAGTTATTTTGCTTTATAATTGAAGAAACGTATCACATATAGCTTTTAATCAATCAAACACTAATATTACTTTCTTTGTTCTTTCTTTCTGAAGATACATTTTAAAAGGATTTGGGGCACCAGAATACATAAATTGTACAAAAAAAAAAAAGCTTCTTCGTGATTTATTATATATTTCGTGTAGTCGTGTCTAAATCCAATGGTACTTCTTTGCAGTGTTATAAATTTCTTGCGTTTAAAAAGGGCCGGCTTAGTAATTTTAATATCGAGTCACCAAATCTATAATAGAGGTAAATATTAATTTTAGTATGAATATATAAACATTAATTTGAACACGTGATGCTTATAGTCAAGTGAAAGATCAAAAAATACCATGTTATCCTTGGTTGTTGCTAACTTTTTGCAAGCTTATTAGAATAATGTTTAAGATATTTACATAATAAACTTCAATTATATAAAGTTATTAAATAGTTAATCACTATATAAAGAAAAATGGTCTATTTTAAACTGAAAATGGGTCTTGTTAGAGTAAAGAAAAAAATGTCTATTTTAGACTGCAAATGAGTAATTTTTAGTGTAAAGAAAAATGGTTTTATTTTAAACTGCAAATGGGTAACTTATAGAGTGCAGAAAAATGGGTCTATGCTAGACTGCAAATGGTTCACTTTTTTATTGTAAAAAATATAGGTTCATTTTTAGCTCGCGAATGGGTCATTTTTAGTGTAAAAGAAAAATGGGTCTATTTTAGGCGCAAATGAGTCACTTTATAGTACCAAGAATGGGTCTTTTTAGGCGCAAATGAGTCTTTTAGAAAACATGAACAATAAGTAATCAATGATTCACACTCTAAGACTTATGGTTTATGTTCAACATCTTCATTCTCATCCTTATCTTTATCATCCTCCACGCCCTCATCATCTTCCGTGTCATCATCATTGAATTCCGTCTCCGAGCTTCGGTTGGCGCTCTTGCCTTGCTCGAGTTTCTTTCTTAATGATTTTGCTAGACACAGTTTATCTTCACTTGTGATAAATTTAAATACACATTTATCGCCTTTCGAGATACTAGTACTTTGCAAGATATCCTTCCAGCCCATCCCCACATAGTATCGCTTTTGATCAACTCGCAGGGCATTTCCTTCTCATATCCATCAAGACCTTTAACGTTAAGGTTTCTTTGGTATCAAACCAACCAACTCCCCAAACGTCGGCATGCGCTAATACATGCAAAATAAATAAAAATCAAATTAGAGGTGTTTCATGATTGTTCTTTAAAGTCGCTTATTTGCTTAGGAACCGTCAAGGGGCGAGTTTACGTCGGCCTAGGAAACTTGGTCTTGACGTCCAGAACCTTGGTTTCTTGAATAGGCTTCGTCGCTCTACATCGGCCTAGGAATCGTCAAGCGAGGTTTCGTCGGCCTAGGAAACTTGGTCTACGACGTCCAGGAAACTTGGTCACTTCGGAATAGGCTTCGTCGTTCTACGTCGGCCTAGGAACCGTCGGGGCATGTTTACGTCGGCCTAGGAAACTTGGTCTACGACGTCCGGGAACCTTGGTCGCTACGGAATAGGCTTTGTCGTTCTACGTCCGCCTAGGAACCGTCGGGGCAGGTTTACGTCGGCCTAGGAAACTTGGTGTACGACGTCAAGGAACCTTGGTCGCTTCAGAATAGGCTTCCTCTTTCTACGTCGGCCTAGGAACCATCAGGGCAGGTTTACGTCGGCCTAGGAAACCTGGTCTACGACGTCCCAGGAACCTTTAAAGGAGCATAACTTTTGACTCGGGCGTCGGATTGAGGTGATTTTTTTTTGACGTTTCATATTTTTTCGAGATCTATCCGGTGGCATTGATGGATTTACGTGATGATTGTTATTTGAGTGCATCCTATGATATTTTGCATTGTTGATATCAACAAACCACTTTGAGAATGATAGTTTTGCGACAATTTATATTTGAGCTTGGCATGATCGACAAGTCTCGGGTTTTGCAACTATCGGGTTTTATTTGTATTCGATGCGTCGAAACTCGGGCCGTTAACCACAACTCTCGGGTTTTTGCAACAAGACCTGCCTGGATCTGTTGTTTCACCAACATCGGTCGCGCATGGTCCAGCCAAAGGATCGACGTTATACATGGGACATAATTAGTTCCTTGCATGCCTTGCAATCCTACTACTATATAAAAGGATAGATTGCGAATACTATGACGGGTGCGATCATACTAGCACTAATGCACCGGATCCCATATGAACTTCGCAGTTAAGCGTGCTTGGGCAAGAATAGTACTGGCTTGGGTGACCCGGTGGGAAGTCCTCGTGTTGCACCCCTTTTTTTGAATCCGAACATCACAAATTTTTTTTCCTTCTTACTCCCTTTTGGTGGTTCCGAGGTGGTCAGAATCATTTCGAGACTACGAAGAATGGATGGTATCCATTTAGAAACCACCAACACGTAAGCATCCCTCCAATGGTTTCTCAAAAATGTTGCATAACACTTGGTCTTTCCGAGTTCTTGCTTAGCTAACCTTTAGGGAACAGTGTTAGGAAGAATAATGGATAGCCGTACGTCAAGCAACCACCATCACTTGCACATATCTAACCAACGATGATGGATGGCCACACGTTACGAAACCACCAACACTTGCAACGTTATCGCCTGCCGATTTATGAACAAATTTCTCAACACTTGGTCAAATTCTTGCGTTTGTAGGCAGGTAACCTCTGGGAAAAAGTGTAAGAAACAAAAATGGAGTGGGATGTTTTTTTTTGGGGGGGGGGGGATGAAACTGAGCGACGCAGGGCTGAATCTCAATGGATCATGGCAGCAAGACCACTCTGCCACTTGCAATACCTCGTCGCGTATTTAAGTCATCTGCAAAGGATTCTACCCACCGCTTGATGGGAATTGTACTTCATGGCGGCCCGAATGACTCATCCGTCGCAAGAGCTTAGCCAACGACACGTGCCTTTGGGGTCAAGCCCCTCTGGCGGTCAAGAACAAAGGCGGGCACACGCGTCGCTTGTAGCCACGGATTTCGACTTAGGCGCTCAATCATAATCCAAAGACACGGTAGCTTCACACATCGGCTTTTCAACCAAGCGCGATGACCAATTGTGTGAATCAGCGGTTCCTCTCATACTAGGTTGAATTATTATTGCGACCACCGTCATCGTAGGGTAAACTAACTTTGTCTCACGACGATCTAAAACCATTTCACGCCCCTATTGGTGGGTGAACAATCTAACACTTGGTGAATTTCGCTCACAATGATAGGAAGAGCCGACATCGAAGGATCAAAAGCAACGTCGCTATGAACGCTACGCCACAAGCCGATTATCCTGTGGTAACTTTTCCGACACCTCTAGCTTCAAATTCAAGATCTAAAGGATCGTTAGGCCACGCTTTCACGGTTCGTATTCGTACTAGAAATCAGAATCAAACGAGCTTTTACCCTTCTGTTCCACACGATATTTCTGTTCTTGTTGAGCTCATCTTAGGACACCTGCGTTATCTTTTAACATATGCGCCGCCCTAGCCAAACTCCCCACCTGACAATGTCTTCCGCCCGGATCGACCCGCGGAAGCGAGCCTTGGGACCAAAAGGAGGGGCGGTGCCCGCCCGATTCACCGAATAAGTAAAATAACGTTAAAAGTAGTGGTATTTCACTTTCGCACCGAGAGCCCCGGTTATACTACACCTCTCAAGTCATTTCACAAAATACGTATTGTTTAGTGATCAAGATCATCTATTTTCTACTCTTATCCTTTAAACACAAGCAAGTATGCCTTCTGGTCCAAAGAAAGGGAAAGCTGCAAGGAAGAAGAAGAATAAGAATAAGAATAAGAACATGAAAGCATGTTTGGAACATCGTATTTAATGATCTAGTAGTAATGTCGTAATTAGCAGCAATAAATTTGGTCATTAATGGGTTTATATTAAATAACCTGGAACTCTACAACTTTAATTAATAAAGAAAATGAAAAGACGGCTTATTTGGTATCTCAAAGGATGTAATAACTGCTAACGGAAATGTGAAGAGACATTAGAGTTTTATAAAATATTGTATTGTTTAGGTGATCCGCATCATCTATTTTCTACTTTTATCCTTTAAACACAAGCAAGTATGCCTTTTGGTCCAAAGAAAGGAAAGTCGCAAGGAAGAAGAAGAATAAGAATAAGAAGAAGAACACGGAAGCCCTTTTTCCTTAGTTTTATATACTATTTTAGGTTCTTGTTTTTCTATTTTGTTCGCCATTTATTTAACCTTTTGTGCTAATATTTCCGCAAGAAAAAAGTGTTCACGAGACCGAGGTACATTTACGAAATGGCTATGAGTGCAAATGAGGCGGAGAGCACTTCAGTACCTAAAGGATAGTTCACATTGTGGTTCTAATTTGCAACCTAAAGGAGAACAATATTCACGAATGCATGTTCGCATTTTGATTCTCAGCATGGCAATCATTTTTTGCCTGGCTCTTGTATTGTGTGAGTACTTTGTTTTCGGGTTTTTCAGTTTATGCATTTGTGATTACAGAAGAGGAAAAACAATAGAAAGTAAAAATACAAGGACAAAGAGGCTCTACAAAGCCGTGTTGAAGGTGATGAAGGAACAAAGAAAAATAAAACTTGTTAGGTGTCCTTTAATGGTGAATGACCAATTAGTAAGAACTTATGGAGAAGACGACCTAATAGGTAAAGAAATCGAATTCGGAGGATGACTTGGGCTATTTTGAGTTGTTTCTCATGGTTACCCCCTTTGTAAAGTAGGTAGAAAGTACTATGCATGCCAAGCGGCTATTTTGGTTACCCCCTTCTTCGGTCTTATTTCTACAACATAGGTAGAAACTACTATGCTTGTGCACAGTGGCTTTCCATCAAAGAAGTCCCTGAGCATTTGTTTCACCCTTGGAATCCGAGTTGAACCACCAACAAGTAGTACATCATCAACATCATTTTTGTTCATGCTCGCATCTCTTATAAAGCAACGAAAATGAAAATTAGTCATTGGTTGTCTAACAACTGAAATACGGAAAAACTTGATCGACATCATCAAAACCTTTTGATTAAAGTTACATCGGATTATTAATGAACACTAAAATCGTTTACCACAAGCGAAATTTTTACAAGCATCAAATGTCCAAAGGTGTAACTTCTAATCATCAAAACCTTTGGTATGACTCGTTTGGTCACATCAGATAGCAGTTTCTTCAATAAGTTGCGGGGCTTAAAAAGAGCATATCAAATAAGCTCCAAACTTCAAAATAAGTTCTAAACCTAAAAGCTCATATGTTAAAATACTTTTCCACAAATTTTCAGAACTTGAATCCACTGTTAACCTATCTAAATCTTGATCTAAAGATGAGGTGTTCTAACTGAGACTTAGACAGATTTTTCCAAAATGGGTAGAAATGGGTAAGTACATGAAACAAGTTATGAAATCTTTAACCCAGATGATGTTCTAACAACTAACCAACTGGAAATTCTCAGTATGAAAACATAATAACGACTACTGATTAGTAGGGACGCCGATGCCTTGCTTTTTATGTTGTGCTCACAGTCGATAGTGCGATCGCTAAATTTGCAACTTCATTCCTCTTCTTCTTTATGTTTTCCTCTTCCTCTCTTCACTACATCTGCCTTGCATCTTCCATTTGAACATCATCTCCCGTACTTCCCGTAGACCGCAACATCATCTCCGTAATTCCCATGCGACTGCATTTTCCTCTTGAAGTACATATCATGCATTTTCGGTTGAGATTCCATAGCGGAAACTTTACTTAAACAATTTTCCGAGTCTCATCGGTGATCAATAGAGATTCCATGGTTATCGGTCTCTTTTATCCTTAAGAATGTTACGAAACACATTGTTTCTCAATATTTAATTGACTTACTGGTGAGAATATCGATAGAAGACTTGAGGCGACTATAGTTTCTGTGTAAATAGAGGGAAAAGCGGTTAAAAGAAGAATATTTTTCAGATGTTAATAAGCAGAGAGCTGGGTTCACTAACCTCCCATTTCAGACTAAACTCTTGTATCTTTCCTTCATCAATCGCCAATAGATCCAACCCCTCATCTAGCTTCCGCATGAGGCACAACTGCATAAATATAGAACGAATTATAAACTGTCGGCTAATTTGAACTCTACCATATAAATTTAATCAACTAACATGTAGAAAAAATATGCTTCCCCCTATATTCCTCGTCTTCGATTTCCCATCATGCTTGCCATCATGTTTTCCTTTGAGATAGATAATAAAGCCAAAGATGCCCAATCTTGATTCGTTATAGCATTTACATCATTTACATGACGCAACATGCTTTGCTGAAATAAAGAACGTTTTGGGGGGAAAATCACAGTGCATTGCTAGAAGCGCAAATGCTCTGTTTACATCATCTACGCTCTCATCTACGTTGTTAAGTACATTTTTGACTTTAGTCATGCTAATCTCATAGAACTTTCCATTCTTCTCGATGCAAAACTTATCTTTTACTGTCACATCGATATTCTTCTAGTCAACAATAGGGTCCATCTTCTTGATCTTTATTAGTGCCCAGAAGTCATCCTCCGTAACGTCCAAGACTTCCCCATTACCCAGTTGCAGCTTTTTATCATCAAAATAGTGTGATAGAGTCACGCATATATTATTCAGTTGCAGGTTTTCATTTTTCAATTCCAGGAAATGTTTAAACGGGCTTTCCGTTAACTTTGCTTGGTTATTAGTTGGTATCTTCCTTATAAATTTAACAAACCTGTCCATATCAGATATCACGTGATAGTCAGAGGAGTCACGCTTATTTTGCCCCACCTCTTTGTCTGCTAATGCCTTTTTTTCTTCGATAGTCAACTTGCTGTAGTCTTGCTTTGCCTCAGGAGCACATTTTTTATTGCCCTTCCTCTTTTTCTGTAACATCAATTTATTTCAGGAGCATGTTATTTTTTAAAGCACTCATGAAATTTTTGTAAAAGACAATGAAAATAAACATAAATTCTTAGATAACACCTAGCTAAAATCCTTGATGATGAACATTCTAGTTTCCTAAACATTATTCCTTACTCCCATCTAACACCTTATAAAATTCAAAACCCTACTTTTATTAATTTGAGCTAAAGAAAATTGTTTATTGGATTTCAAGATGATTTGGAAGCTAGAAATAACATGTAATCCAGCCGCATTTGCTATGATTAGCATAGAAAATCTTGGAGACCTGATATACATCATCGATTTTGTGGCCCTGAACAATACCATCATTGGCGTAACTACTTCACCTTCACGGTATGCACAACTAGTGGTGGCAGTACCACCAACTTTTAGGGCATTGAAAGTGAGCATGAATGAGTTTCCATCACTTAATGGTCTAGGTGTATCATATGCGGTCTTTGAGTTCCCTATAGGGCCAGTTAATCCGGTCCACATCCATCCTAGGGCTTCAGAACTTACGTTTCTCATGTCGGGATGTCTTGAAGTAGGATTTGTGGATACTACTAATAAGCTTTTCAATCAAACCTTGAAAATCGGTGACATCTTTGTCTTTCCCAAAGGACTTGTACATTTTCAATATAATAATAGCACAAATAACTAGCTTTGGCTATTTTCACCTTTGGAAGTGCAAACGGCGGCATGTTACAATTTATCCCTACAAGTGTATTTAACACTAGTATCTTTGAGGGCATTTGGTGAATCCTTTCACGCTAAGAGGACTACTATCCGAATCGATCGAAGATGGCCTCGGCGTAATCAACATACATATTCTGATTTACTCTATTCGGTTGGAAAATTGTCCGAGTTTTATGTAAGAGCTTTTCGGCTTATTTATGGCTATATATTTTTGTGTTTAATTGAATTCACGTGAATCAACAAAAATTCATAAGCCCACATATAAGCCAAAACAAACACCCCCTTATTATTATGACACCACTAGCTCGTTAATGAAGGAAGAAACTCTTTAACTTTATAAAATATGCCAACGAAGGAAGAAACTCACTGAAAGTTGTTGAATAAATTAATTTGGTGCTTGTTTTGGTCAAGAATCTTGACTTTCTCGGTATGATCATCCATTTCCATTTCCTCCTATTGATAAGATTCTATTTCTTTCTTGGTATTGTTGGAATCACGGTTTCCGATGTTCTCGTTGGTTTGGTCATCCATTTCCATTTCCTAGTATTGAAAAGATTCTGAGACTTGTTGCCTACATTGATAAGATTTCCATCAAACAAAAATCAAATACTAGAAAAATAAAACCTGTCATATTTGGGATACCATACACCAAATAAATGTGCATCGATACTGCAATTTAACGCGCCATAAGTGTCCGAACAAAAATCAGTTAACCTAGGATAAGCTAAGAGTCTAACACTTTTGTATGTAGGTATAGATCGTATTACATAATCTATCATGCATCTTACTATAGTAAAACGAGACTGTCAGCGCTAATTCGATCACAGGGAAGAAATATTTGTTACGAATAGGTCAATTCTCATATAGGTTAATCTCACGGGTTTGTTCATGGTACCAATATTCAGGTTCATACCTTAAACATCCAGGTTCTCAAACCAATATTTGAACACATACCAATATTCCACAGTTTCTACCAATAATCTCAAAAGGGTATCATGAAAACACTATTTTATTGAAACCAAAATATAAATTTACAGAATTTCTTATAGCTTGTCTTGATTCTTGATTTTCAATATAAAAACACACACTAAAATTGAATTTGTTACCCTAATCCAATCATTAAGAAATATCAATTTTTTTTACTTTAAACAACAATTCCTATCAATTTTTTTACTTTAAACAACAGAGAAGTAAAATCAGTAACCAATGCTATATTTTTTTACTGAGTTGTGGTAGAGAGTGTAATGGTATCTTGGTTGACCGATATTGGTTTTCCTGTATAAAGTTTTTTAGAATATTAGAATTCAAATAAAAACAAAAGCAGATGACTTTGTAACTTTTTTAAATTGGTTTTGGTGGAAGAATTTTAATTTCTACCAAAAGTACATCTTTTGGTTTTGATTCACCATCTATCGTAAGAAACATATAACCTTTCATACGACACACCAATTCCCCTCTACATTCTCATCTATAGCTTAACGAGTGTCTAAGTATTCTTATGCAAACATAGCAATATGATCAATACTGACTTGATCGTCGGAGTGGGTTCCCCCGAGCTCAGCCCGGTGACCTCTTTAATGATCTTTCTTTGTCTTTTCAGCACTGTTACCGACAACCCGAAAGTCAAGGTCAAAGCGAGTCAGACGGCCAAGTCATCAATGGTGAATACATAAACATTTAGGTCCTAATGTAATAAACAATTTCCTCCAAAATCACTACTAGTATATGCTTCCGCTTATCATAAACACTAAAAAAGTAATGAATTCGACTAAAATAGAAAGAAAAAAATTGACTTACATTTGATGTAAATTGAAGATTGGGGTTTCACAATTGAGATTAGAGTTCTTCAGTTGACCTAATTTGATGATGAATAATTCGAATTGTGGCTAGAATATTTAACCCGAAGAAGAACGGTTTCAAAATAGATTGGTTGGTTTCAAAATATTTGACCTAAAGATGAACGGTTGGTTTCAAAATAGATTGGTTGGTTTCAAAATAGATAACCTAAAGATGAACGGTTGGTTTCAAAATAGATTTACCTTTTTAGTATAGGCGGCAATTCCCAACCCATATAAGTGAAATTGGGCTGACCGGGTAAAATGGGCATAACTCAAAAAACCGGCCACTTTATTGGCTAGAAAGTAACCGGGTGAAAGTGAATTAACTTGGCGTAATTTTGTTGAATGGGCATATGCACGTTTTGGTTAGCTAATTGCTTAATTGGTACCTAAGATTGGACGACTATATTCATCAGGTACGAGTTAAGCAATTAACTAACCAAAACATGCATATACCCATTCAACAAAATTACGCCAAGTTAATTCACTTTCACCCGGTTCCTTTCTAGCCCATAAAGTGGCCGTTTTTTTTAGTTATGCCCATTTTACCCAATCAGCCCAATTTCTCATATATGGGTTGGGAATTGCCGCCTAAACTAAAAAGGTAAATCTATTTTGAAACCAACCGTTCATCTTTAGGTCATCTATTTTGAAACCAACCAATCTATTTTGAAACCAACCGTTCATCTTTAGGTCAAATATTTTGAAACCAATCAATCTATTTTGAAACCGTACTTCTTCAGGTTAAATATTCTAGCCACAATTAGAATTATTCATCATTAAATTAGATCAACTGAAGAACTCTAATCTCAATTGTGAAACCCCAATCTTCAATTTACATCAACTGTAAGTCAATTTTTTTTCTTTCTGTTTTAGTCGAATTCATTACTTTTTTAGTGTTTATGATAAGCGGAAGCATATACTAGTAGTAATTTTGGAGGAAATTTTTATTACATTAGGACCTAAATGTTTATGTATTCACCATTGATGACTTGGCCGTCTGACTCGCTTTGACCTTGACTTTCGGATCTTCGGTAACATTGCTGAAAAGACAAACAAAGATCGTTAGAAAGGTCCCTGGGCTGAGCCCGGGGAAACCCTCCGACGATCAAGTCAGTATTGATCATATTGCTATGTTTGCATAAGAATACTTAGACACTCGTTAAGCTATAGATGAAAATGTAGAGGGGAATTGGTGTGTCGTATGAAAGGTTATATGTTTCTTACGATAGATGATCAAAGCCAAAAGATGTACTAGAAATTAAGATTCTTCCACCAAAACCAATTTAAAGAAGTTACAAAGTCATCTGCTTTTTCTTTTTATTTGAATTCTAATATTCAAAAAAACTTTAGACATGAAAACCAATATTGGTCAACCATGACACCACTACACTCTGTACCACAACTCAGTAAAAAATATAGCATTGGTTACTGATTTTACTTCTATGTTGTTTAAAGTAAAAAATTTGATAGGAATTGTTGTTTAAAGTAAAAAATTTGATATTTCTTGATGATTGGATTGGGGTAACAAATTCACTTTTAGTGTGTGTTTTTATATTGAAAATCAAGAATCAAGACAAGCTGTAAGAAATTCTGTAAATTTATATTTTGGTTTCAATAAAAATAGTGTTTTCATGATACCCTTTTGAGATTATTGGTAGAAACTGTGGAATATTGGCATGTGTTCAAATATTGGTTTGAGAACCTGGATGTTTAAGGTATGAACTTGAATATTGGTACCATGAACAAACCTGTGAGATTAACCTGTATGAGAATTGACCTATTCGTATCAAATATTTGTTCCCTGTGATCGAATTAGCGCTGATAGTCTCGTTTTATTATAGTAAGATGCATGATAGATTATGTAATACGATCTATAGCTACATACAAAAGTGTTAGACTCTTAGCTTATCCTAGGTTAACTGATTTTGTTCGGACACTTATGGCATGTTAAATTGCAATATCGATGCACATTTATTTGGTGTATGGTATCCCAAATATGACAGGTTTTCTTTTTCTGGTATTTGATTTTTGTTTGATGAAAATTTTGGAATCTTATCAATGTAGGCAACAAGTCTTGGAATCTTATCAATATGAGGAAATGGAAATGGATGACCAAACCAACGAAAACATCGAAAACCGTGATTCCAACAATACCGAAAAAGAAATGGAATCTTATCAATACGAGGAAATGGAAATGGATGATCATACCGAGAAAGTCAAGATTCTTGACCAAAACAAGCACCAAATTAATTTATTCAACAACTTTCAGTGAGTTTCTTCCTTCGTTGACATATTTTATAAAGTTAAAGAGTTTCTTCCTTCATTAACGAGCTAGTGGTGTCATATTAATAAAGGGTGTTTGTTTTGGCTTATATGTGGGCTTATGAGCTTCTGTTGATTCCTGCGAATTCAATTAAACACTCAAAATATATAGCCATAAATAAGCCGAAAATCTGTTACATAAAACTCAGACAAATTTCCAACCCGAATAGAGTAAACAGTAACATGTATGCTGGATTACGCCTTGAGGCCATCTAAAAGCTTTCGGATAGTATCCCTCTTAGCATGAAAGGATTCAGCCAAAATGCCCTCAAAGATACAAGTGTTAAATACACTTGTAGGGATAAATTACAACATGCCGGCGTTTGCACTTCCAAAGGCGGAAATTGCCAAAGCTAGTTATTTGGTGCTATTATTATATTGAAAATGTACAAGTCCTTTGGGAAAGACAAAGATGTCAACGATTTTCAAGGTTTGATTGAAAAGCTTATTAGTAGTATCCACAAATCCTACTTCAAGACATCCCGACACGAGAAACATAAGTTCTGAAGCCCTATGATGGATGTAGACCGGATTAACTGACCCTATAGGGAACTCAAGAACCGCATATGATACACCTAGACCATTAAGTGCTGGAAACTCATTCATGCTCACTTTCAATGCCCTAAACGTTGGTGGGTACTCGCCACCCACTAGTTGTCGCATACCTGTGAAGGTGAAGTAGTTGGCGTCAATGATGGTATTGTTTGGGGCCACAAAATCAGTGAGTATATCAGGGTCTCCAGCATTTGCTATGATAAGCATAGCAAATGCCAAAACAAGACTACATGTTATTTCTAGCTTCCAAATCATCTTGAAATTCAATCGCTTATAGAATTTTCTTTAGCTCAAATCAATAAAAGTAGGGTTTTGAATTTTTATAAGGTGTTAGATGGGAGAAAGGAATAATGTTTAGGAAACTACAATGTTCGTCATCAAGGATTTTAGCTAGGTGTTATCTAGGAATTTATGTTTATTTTCATTGTCTTTTACATAAATTTCATGAGTGCTTTAAAAAATAACATGCTCCTGAAATAAATTGATGTTACAGAAAAAGAGAGAAGGGTAATATAAAACGTGCTCCTTAGGAAAAGCGGGACTACAGCAAGTTGACTATCGAAGAAAAAAAGGCATTAGCAGGCAAAGAGTTGGGGCAAAATAAGTGTGACTCCTCTGACTATCACGTGATATCTGATATGGACAGGTTTGTTAAATTTATAAGGAAGATACCGGCTAATAACCAAACAAAGTTAACGGAAAGCCCCTTTAAACATTTCCTGGAATTGAAAAATGAAAACCTGCGACTGAATAATATATTCGTGACTCTATCACACTATTTTGATGATAAAAAACTGCAACTGGGTAATGGGGAAGTCTTGGACGTTACGGAGGATGACTTCTGGGCACTAATGAAGATCAAGAAGATGGACCCTATTGTTGACCAGAAGAATATCGATGTGACAGTAAAAGATAAATTTTGCATCGAGAAGAACGGAAAGTTCGATGAGATTAGCATGACTAAAGTCAAAAATGTACTCATTAACGTAGATGAGAGCGTAGATGATGTAAACAGAGCATTTGCGCTTCTAGCATTGCACACTGTGATTAGCCCCCCAAAACGTTCTTTATTTCAGCAAAGCATGTTGCGTCATGTAAATGATGTAAATGCAATAAAGAATCAAGATTGGGCATCTTTGGCTTTATTATCTATCTCAAAGGGAAAACATGATGGCAAGCATGATGGGAAATCGAAAACGAGGAATATAGGGGGAAGCATATTTTTTCTACATGTTAGTTGATTAAATTTATATGATAGAGTTCAAATTAGCCGACAGTTTATAATTCGTTCTATATTTATGCAGTTGTGCCTCATGCAGAAGCTAGATGAGGGGTTGGATCTATTGGCAATTGATGAAGGAAAGATACAAGAGTTTAGTCTGAAATAGGAGGTTAGTGAACCCAGCTCTCTGCTTATTAACATCTGAAAAATATTCTTCTTTAACCGCTTTTCCTCTATTTACAACAAAACTATAGTCGCCTCAAGGTTTCTATCGGATATTCTCAACAGAAGTCAATAAAATATTGAGAAACAATGTGGATTTCCGTAACATTCTTAAGGATAAAAAGATACCAGTAACCATGGAATCTCTATTGGTCACTGATGAGACTCGGGAAAATTTTTTAAGTAAAGTTTCCGCTATGGAATCTCAACCGGAAAATGCAGATGCAGATGTACTTCAAGAGGAAAACGCAGGTGCTGCTATGGGAATTACGGGATATGATGTTGCAGGTGCTGTTACGGGAAGTACGGGAGATGATGTTCAAATGGAAGATGCAGTTGCAGATGTAGTGAAGAGAGGAAGAGGAAAAAACATAAAGAAGAAGAAAGGAGCGGAAGTTGCAAATTTAGCGATCAGACCATTGACCAGAGCACAACATAAAAAGCAAGGCATCAGCGTCCCTACTAATCAGTAGTCGCTATTATGTTTTCATACTGAGAATTTCCAGTTGGTTAGTTGTTAGAACATCATCTGGGTTAAAGATTTCATAACTTGTTTCATGTACTTACCCATTTCTACCCATTTTGGAAAAATCTGTCTAAGTCTCAGTTAGAACACCTCATCTTTAGATCAAGATTTAGATAGGTTAACAGTGGAATCAAGTTCTGAAAATTTGTGGAAAAGTATTTTAACATATGAGCTTTTAGGTTTAGAACTTATTTTGAAGTTTGGAGCTTATTTGATATGCTCTTTTTAAGCCTGCAACTTATTGAAGAAACTGCTTATCTGATGTGACCAAACGGGTCATACCAAAAGGTTTTGATGATTAGAAGTTACACCTTTTGGACATTTGATGCTTGTAAAAAATTTCAGTTGTGGTAAACGATTTTAGTGTTCATTAATAATCCAGATGTAACTTTAATCCAAAAGGTTTTGATGATGCTGATCAAGTTTTTCCGTATTTCGTTGTTACACAACCAATGACTAATTTTCATTTTCGTTACTTTATAAGAGATGCGAGCATAAACAAAAACGATGTTGATGATGTACTACTTGTTGGTGGTTCAACTCGGATTCCAAAGGTGAAACAAATGCTTATGGACTTCTTTGATGGAAAGCCATTGTGCACAAGCATAGTACTTTCTACCTATGTTGTAGAAATAAGACCGAAGAAGGGGGTAACCAAAATAGCCGCTTGGCATGCATAGTACTTTCTACCTACTTTACAAAGGTGCTATGGTATACGTATCATGTTAAACGACCGAGTATAGGTGCTATGGTATACGTATCATGTTAAACGACCGAGTATAGGTGCTATGGTATACATATCATGTTTAAACGACCGAGTATAGGTGCTATGGTATACGTATCATGTTAAACGACCGAGTATAGGTGCTATGGTATACGTATCATGTTTAAACGACCTAGTATAGGTGCTATGGTATACGTATCATGTTAAACGACCGAGTATATGTGCTATGGTGTACGTATCAGAAGAGTTTTATTGTTACAACTATTTGACGGTACCTCACAGTAAATAAAAGGCGACTTTCGTGCGCTATAATTACTCTTACAGTCCTACATCATATACCATCACACATTAACAATCTCAATTTACTAACCATACTTTTCGTCAATTTATGTTACCAAAACTCAACTCTAACATACCAACTTGCACCACTAAACATTACTAAAAAAAGTAACGAAAATAGTAAGTTTAAAAAGAAGTAAATTTCTTAGCGTGCTTACAAAAAAATCACATCAATTACTACAAAAACACGCCATAACTCGTATCTCTCTCACATACTTATTACATTAAGAAAACACACACTAGCCAGTTGTCACTGATGCTTCATATTCTTCATTCAAAAACAGTTCATTTCATATGATCATCACAAAAAATCACTTCAAAAAATTCAAACTCTTAAACAACATTGTTTGATCATAATGGATTTTTTTAACTTGCCTGTTGGAAAAAGAACTAGACATCAATGGCAACTCTATGCTCAAGGTAGTAACTTGTTTAAATATTTGATCAACTTTTTATTATATGTTCAGATATGTTACAATATAATAGTGTTTGGTATCAAGAACTCGAGTAAAGAGATATATTGACGATTGGGTTATTTATGTTATTCAAAGCATCGGGGTTTTAGTTATGTATTAATAGTTGCAATAAAGTGTATTTTTTTAAATATAATTTTTGCTGGGGACATGTCCCCGGGGAAGAGTTTGGCGGGAATTTTCCCGCGTACAATTAGCATGCTTTGGACTTTTGGTCAAACTTTGGTGAACGTAAAATACTCTTTCGGCGGGGACTAGTCCCCGGAGAAAGATTGCGTTGAATTTTGACTATCCGGTCAAAATCCAGTTAACTTTTTCCGGGGACATGTCCCCGCGGAAAGTGTGCGTTGAAATTTTTATAACAAGTCAGCGAATTCATGTTCCACGTTAGATTCAATTTTGTCGTTTAGCGACTTTCGCCGGGGACTTTGTGTCCCCGGCAAAAGTCTCCTCGCCCGTCCATCCGATTGTTGTAGTGAGATGCATCTATATTTTCAGGTGCATCTGAAATATGCGGTTGTGGTTTCTTCTCACTCTTTTCATTTTAATTTTATTTCTCATCTGATCCTTACTCTACCACACAGTAACCCAAATTGTTTATTTAGTCATAATTATGTCCTCATACTTGTTAAGAGTAGTTCCATAAGTACAATCCTGAAGCTATAAACAACACTCTTTTAGTCGATTATGTATATAAAATCAACTCTTTAAAAGCGAAATGTGACATATATAACAATCATTTTTCAACTAACGCGCAAATAAATCTCTAATAACAATACCTGAACAATACGAAAATTCCAACACGAGCTAAAACACCTGATACCCATAGGAGGCGTGGATATGGTACATATGTGATAGAGAAAAGCACAATAATAGAGAGGACTCCCGTAAAATAACATGTACCTAAAAGCATCCTTGTGTTGCGACAAATCCACGAATATGAGGTGGTAGCTTTTCTGTATTTGTGTTTGATAATCATTCCTGACACAACACTATACACTATTAGTACAGTTAAAGAAAGAAGCATGTCGTGTAGCATCTTGGTTGCGTGACTTGTATATAGTTTGTGCATTGCGGCAAAGGCACGGAAAATACACTCCCGATAATCATAAATAACCCAAAACACACAACATGAATATCTTTAATTTTTTTGACATTTTTATCTCAATCAACCAATGTGTAGGGCCGTAAATGAGCCGGACGAACATGAACGGAGTCTTGTTCATATCCGCTCGTTTAATTTTAACCGGAAAAATAAACGGACATGAACGCTTAAACGGACGAATTTTCTTTATTAAGAAAGTGAGATGTTCATGTTCGTTCATTAAGACACTAAACGAACGCTAAATGAACATAAACGATCGAACACAAATGAACTTAGACAAACAAACATAAACTTTATTAAATTATACACAATATATTGTTTTGAGTTAATTACATAATTGGTCCTTGTGGTTTGTCGGATCTTGCAGAAAATATCACTGTGTTTTTTTTTGACGGGTCATGTCCTCGTGGTATGCAAAAGTTACGGGTTTGGTCCTTTGACGGGTCATGCTGTTAGTTGACCGTTAACTTGGCAAACCACAAGGACGATTTATGTAAAAAAAAAAAAAGAAAAACTTTAAAAATAAGCGGAAAAATATTTAAAAAAAAAAAAAAAAAAAAAAAAAAACCGATTTAAAAAAATAATAAAACTTTTAAAAAGAACATTTAAAAAAATATTTATTATACTTAAATTTGGGCTTATTTATAATGTGAGGGCTTAAAAATTTTATTAAAACTTAAAAAAATTTATTAAACAGTTTTTATACGTTTAAAAAAAATTTATACGCATTAAAAAAAGGTTTTTTTATACGCTTAAAATTTTTAGTTAATACTTAAAAACATATTTAATAAAAAAAACGTATAAAAACTTATAAAACAGACGAAAACGTATAAAAATTGATGAAAATATACAAAAATCGTACAAAATACGCATTAAAAATTTAAGCCCTCACGTTGTGAGGTCTAATTTTTTTTTTTTTTTCATTTTTTAAAAAGTTTATTATACTTAAATTTTTAAGCAAAAAATTTAAGTATAATAAACTTTTTTTTTAAGTTTAATAAAAAAAATTTAGGCCCTCATGTTGTACATAAGCTAAAAAAAAAAGTTCTCTTAGGCCCTCACATTATACATAAGCACTAATTTAAGTGTAATAAATATTTTTGTAAACGTTTTTTTTAAACAATATTTTTTTTTTTTTTTTTTTTTAGTTACATAAATTGTCCTTGTGGTTTGCCAAGTTAACGGTCAACTAACAGCATAACCCGTCAAAGGACCAATAACTTTTGCATACCACGAGGACATGACCCGTCAAAAAAAAACACAGGGACATTTTCTGCAAGATCCGACAAATCACAAGGACCAATTATGTAATTAACTCTATTGTTTTATTAGTGTTGTTTTGTTTAAACAAATGAATTTTAAAATTATACAATTACATGATAGGATACTCGATGATAAATAAATAAATAAACATAAACAAGCGTTAACGAACACATAATCGGGCGTTTATGAACATAAATGAACGGACGCGAATTTTGTTCATGTTCGTTCATTTAACTAAACGACCGTAAAATATTGTTCATGTTCGTTCATTTAATAAATAAATGAACATAAACGAACTTTTTACCGAACGGTTCATGAAATGTTAACTGAACGTCCAGTTCGTTTAGAGCCCTACCTATGTGCATACAAAAAAACGTAAAGAAGAACGAATTAGAGACAACAAGAAACTAGGGTCTTTGTCTATTTCATGTACCAATTTTGTTATTGAAAAGAATAGAAAGATGAAATGCACTTACTCCATCTCAAGTGGAATTAGAGTGGGAGGTGGAGGTGATAGAGATATATAGAGGGTGTGGTGTTAGAGTTAAAGATGGCAGTGGAGTGTGAGGTGATATTGGTAAAGACTTTGTGGATTGTTCATTGTTCTTGCAACAAGTTATTACATAATTTGTTTACTTTGCTCAATTAGTTATAGTCTTACATATGCTTTGATAATATGATTGTTTTTGGCATATAAGTTAAGGGATTGACCAAAATTATACTGAAATCTTGAAAACATAAGAAAAACAACGATTGATCAAATCAATTCCGTAAGAGCTAGATATGAACGATTAATTACTCTCAGAGTTATTATTATGTTAATATAATAAACATTATAATATCGTCATCATGAGGAAAGATAGATTGCCTATGTTGTGATCCATCTCTCATCCAATAGGCATATAAACCAGCTAATAGCAATAGCGAAACAACATGACAGACTCCAACACAAGTTAAAACACCCGATACCCACACAAAGTGTGCACAATCTACCAATGTGATTGAAAAAAAACACATCCTTTTGATGCGACACATCCACAGGTCTAAAGTCGTAGTTAGCTTGTACTAGTGCTTGATAATCATACCGGAAAACAACCCAATACACTAATAGGAGAGTTGAAGAAAGAAGCATGTCATAGTGTAGCTTCTTTGTTTTGAGACTTGTTTCCGAATTGTATATCACGGCAAAGGTGATGACTAAGATGGTAAATAACCCGAAACAAACAACATGGGTATCCTTATTCTTTTTTCTAAATATCTTCATCTCGATCAACCTATGTGCATGTAAAAATATATTCATAACATAACGAAGAATAAATAAGTGACACCGGAGTCTTTGTCTCACCCGTCTCACGGATTTCTCAACTGCAAAAGAATAAAAATAATATGCATGTACTCTATCTGAAGAGGGGGATAAGGCGGCAATGGTGGTGTTGGAGGTGCCACTGACGCCAATGGTAGTGGTGGAATGTGAAGTGATGTTGGCAATGATGTCGTTAAGTCACTGAAAAGTTCATTCTTGTTACAACGACTACACAAAACCTTTGACCTAACGCTTGTTTATATGGTAGTGATTACATAAAATAGTTACCTTCTTTGATTAGATATAAAGATGATTTTGTAATAGGATTGTTTTGAGCAAATAAGTTAAGCAATTAATTGAGATGACATTAAGCAGTAAGTGCCTTGTAGATGATGTCTTGCAAACAAACTAAATAGAAAACGAACAAATGGTTTTAAAATGTGTCTAATTATATAAAGCACAATAATAGAGATGGCTCGCGTAAAATAACATGTACCTAAAAGCATCCTTGTGTTGCGATAAATCCACGGGCCAGAGGTCGTAGCTTTCCTGTATTTGTGTTTGATAATCATTCCAGACACAACACTATACACTATTAGTAGAGTTGAAGAAAGAAAAATGTCGTAGCGTAGCATCTTGGTTGAATGACTTGTATCTAGGTTGTGCATTGCAGCAAAGGCAATCCCGATAATCGTAAATAACCCAAAACATGCAAGATGAATATCCTTTATTTGTTTTGACATCATCATCTCAATCGACCTATGTGCTCACAATAAAAATATCAAACATTAAGAAGAACAAATAAAAGACCAATAAAGGGAGTATTTGTCTTATACTTGCTATTTTTAAAAACAACAAAAAAGAAAAGAAATATAAAATTCACATACTCTATCTATATCAAGTGGAGGAGAATGCGACACTGATGGTGAAGGAGAAAGCGACACTAATGGTGGAGGCGACAGTGGAGTGTGAGGTGATATTTGCAATGAAGTTTCCGAGTCATTAACTGATCTAGCTCTCATTCTCCGTCTTACCACAATGAACAATCCAAAATGTTTGATGTAACGACTATGGAAGATGTATTTAAGGTGTTTTACAAAGTGGTGAGGATTCAAGTTCCTCGTGAGCATAAGTATAAGTATCACGTGTGTGTTAGCTCTTGAAAAAGAAATGTACATGAAATTAATAGGTGAATTTAAAAAATTCTTGATTGAAGTATGTTTTTAAACTTTAATGTTTTATTAGTATTTTATTTATGGGCCTAGGACATAAGGTTATGTTTTCTAGATTTTATCTTGTCTTTTAGATATATAATGATGTGTAAATTGATTTGTTAAAGAAGTATATTAAACACACAATTTCTTTTGATGGTACGCATGACATTTTTGTAAATAAATATGTGCAAGCAATGATTAAGCAAAGTTAGAAGTTTGATGATCTTATAATACATAGATAAATAGTTACTTAGATACTAAAACTTTCTATGCTATTTTTCTTTTATTTTTTTATTTAATAATATTGCATGAGATAACTATATTTATAATGACTAAAAATAAATTAATTGCAAGAGAAGTATATTTATAATGGATAACTATATTAATAATGGATAAAAGTAAATTGGTTGCAAGTGATAACTATACATACATAAAAATATTTATTTCATAGATATATATTTATCTTTTGAATTAATTTACTTTTATCCATTATAAATAAAATTATTTCTTGCAAAATTACTAAAACCAAAAATAACAGAAAAACAACATAGAAAGTTTAGTGTATCTGAATAACTATTGATCTATGTATTATAAGATAATCAAACTTCTAACTTTGCTCAATCTTTGCTTGACACATATCTACTTACAAAAAGGCCATGTGTACCACCAAAAGATATTGTGTGTTTAATCTACCTCTAACAAACCAATTTACACATCATTTTATATATATAACAAAAAAAGGTAAAATGAACAATAGAAAACCTAGCCTTATGGCCATAGATTCATAAATAAAATACTAATAAAATATTAAATTTTAAAAACATAAACAATTTTTAAAATTCACCAATTTATTTCATATACATTTCCTTTTCGAAAGCTAACACACGCTTTTTTACTTTACACACGTTAAGACACCTTGAACCCTTACCACTTTGTTAAGACACCTTAAATACATCTCTAATATTCACCAATTCATGCTTATGGGGAACTTGAACCCTTACCACTTTGTTAAGACACCTTAAATACATCTCTAATATTTTAATATTTTAAATATAGTTATCTCTTGCAATTAATTTACTTTTATCCATTATAAATATAGTTATCTATAGAAAAAATAACAGAAAAACAACATATAAATTTTGTGTATCTGAACAAATTTTTCTCTTTGTCTTATAAGATAATCTAACTTCTAACTTTGTTTGGCACATATTTACTTACAAATATGTCATGCGTATATTTAATAAATTTCTCTAACTCACTAATTTATACATCATTATATATCTAAAAGACAAGGTATAATGAACAATAGAAAACCTAACCTCATGGCCATAAGCCCATAAATAAAATTTTAGTAGAACGAGGCTACCCTCAACCCGTGCGATGCACGGTCTAGTGGTTGAGGGGTGATGTTTTTATCCGTAATGTTGTATATGATGGTATTTAGATACCTATTAGAGAAGTTGCATTGTATTTATTATTTAGATGGCTAATAATGTTATTATTACTTTAGTTTATATTATTTTAGTGGAATCTATATTTAGATGCCTAATAATGTTATAATTACTTTTGTATTTATATTATTTTATTTTCATTAAAAGTTTTACTAACATAGTCTTTTCATATGTAGTATTTTAATTTGAGTAAGTTACATAAGTGTTTTGTTGCTTATTTATTTGTGACTTTTGTTATTTGGAATTATATAACTATTTGTACTCTTCAATGGCAAATTTTGAGTTGTTAGAGAATTTGATGAATATTTCGGGATCATCTAAATTGCATGATTGTATGCGTTTGTGGTTTGTGCAATGCATGTGAAGATGATGCATTATCAAAGTTAACTCATCGTACAAAGGCCGGATAGAAGGTTGCTTATATGTTCAGCTCGAAAATATATCTTTACCTCTCCTCCTGCTCCATTCTCGATTGATTCGCTTCTTCCTTCGCAAGCCTTTGGTTCGCCTTGTTGTGTTGCATTTTCGCTCCTCCGCTTGACCGCTTTCTTCGGATAGCCGGGTCCGACGTTGATTTCGATTTCAATGTCGACTCGTGTTTTATATAGATTTATGTTCATGTGGTGAACACTTTAAAATACAATACAATAGGAACCAATAAGAATGAAGCTAGTGTCATTTCTGTTAAAATAAAAATTAAAATGAAATTTCAATTATTAATATACCTAAAAGGGTATAATTGATATTTCGTATATACTAATTTCCTAATTTTACTCATTCTCTTTTATGCATAACCACACAAAGCCAGATGTTATCCATCTCTCTAAAAATAATCATTTGGTTCCTTCTATCTTTAAAGATTCCGATTGGTTAAGGGTTGAATATATACGTGTTTTTTACGTAATATTGTATGCAAGTAGTTACATGTAAGGTATTGCAATTGATGTTATCATAAGTTTTGTATTTAAAGTAGTTTATTTAATATTTTAATATGAATTATGTATATATTCGTTATTTTCCATATTTATTTGTCACTTTTGTTATGTTTTTGGCTCTTATAAATTGCACGATTTTATGCGTTTATGGGTTGTGTAATAGGCACGTGAAGATGATTTATTCTCAAATTTTTTTATTTTTTTTTTATTATTATTTTTTTTTTTTTGTGTTATTTTCATGTTATTTTATACAACCTGTGCGATACACGTGCTATTGGTCGAATAATTAACTAATTTTTCATAACTAAATGTTTGGTCATTAGGTTCCTACTATTTTAGTTATATAAATTATTTTTTTTCCTATTTACATAAACTATTTAAGATAATTATTTAACACCAAATAACACCACTTTTTGGGACTCACCTTTTTTATAATTATAATTTACAAATTTTGCCCTCAACAATTACATTCATTAAACAATCTAATACTTCATTAATAAAATTAAACATTAAAAATTAAAAAAAAAATGACATTAAAAAATTACAAAATGAAAAATACGAAATTAAATAGAATAAGTAAATAAATTAAACTATTCGGTCGGCGGTGATGACAAATTATATAAATTTCAATTACAAAGATATGATATTTCCGATCAATGTTTGGTGCAAAAACTCGATTGCTAGTGTAACTACACATTTTAAAACATTGTTAACAATATAATAGTTAGATCAAAGTAACATAAATGATACAGATCCATTGAACATAAATGTCTAAAATCCATCAAAACAAAAGTCATGTGTAACCATCAAGACATATATAATCATGGATCTTTAAAGCAGAGTTTCATGCACTCCAATGTCTTCACTTCAATGTCATCATCAAACTCTGGCACTTGCTGAGGTAGCCGAAGGATCTCTCTTAATAAACTGAGAAATCATATCAATATATAGTGAGTAAAATAGGTAAATAGAATGCACTTAGCAACGATGATGAATTATATTATATATTATATATAAGAACCTTTGAAACTACTTATTGTGTTTACGAATTCTCTACATCATACTTGTTTCATCGATATCATGTGCATCAAAAATATTTACACATATTACCAAGATGAAGTGCAAACTAATTGTTAAACAATTAATCATTTAATTAGAATTATCAACAAAGCACGGAAACTCAAACTAAATACTTAACAATCATATATTAACATTCCTACGAACCACTAATAGCAAACAATCAATGAACCATTAAAATTAATATGAACCATTTAATGTGAATAAGTTGAATGGAAGGAAAATACGAAGAAACCATCCAAGAATGCACTTACATTGAGTAGGCATACATTAAACCATCCAAGAATGCCATTTACACACAAATAACTAAACCTGCAAAACGCATAAAAAATACAATCATTTCCAACAGTTTAGCATTAATACAACGCTTCATTAAATTGTTTATATACATGTAAAATAATTTGAAGTTTGGAAGCCAAGTAGTCAATCCCCTTGTACAAAGAAAAATGAACAGAATTAAGTACAATGTATAAAGAGCATATGCAAGAATTAAGTACAATGTATAAAGAGCATATGCAATCTGTATGAATTGTTGAAATATCATTAAATGACCAATGAGACTCCAAAAAGTCACCATTCCTGAGCATCAATAAAGATTTTCAAGTTCAGTATTTTTGGAATTGCAATGTACGCCATAATCGGGATGCTTCCGTATCTTTCGAGACCAAACAGTTACTTACGTAACTTTAAGCCCGAGCAGTTAATAATGGCATAATCATCGTAAGAGGCAATCAAGGGTATTATAATAAGTTAATCTTAGCTCAATACAATAACCTATCAAAATATGTAAAACCATCTCGAAACGTAATTGCATGTCTTTGTACCTAATGACATGTCCATTTTCTTCTCTGTCATTGCGATTGCGGCGGTGTAAGTGGTTTTGTTGCCATCTCGTAAATTATTCATCAAACATGTAATCTTTAGTATACTAAAACCCAAGAACATTATATTAACCGATGCATATATATACACATTCCATGACATAACGAAGTCGATAATTTAGATACAAAATGAAGGTAACCACCGCTTCATGTTTATTTGTCAACAACCTTAACGTATTTATATATCTTTAAAAATTTAAATAATAATTTAGTATCAAACATATATAATCTTATAATTTGTATACGAAAAACTTTCTTGAGGAGACCAAGTAAACAAAGATATACAATCAAGATCACAACCATATTTAGCTTCAATTGGTACATTCTCTTTGTCACGTTTCTTCTCGCATTATCACCATCTTCGAGCTTCCTCCGCAACCATATCATGATTTTCCTCCGCAACCATGCATGTGGAAAATCATCATCAATTGAACACCACCAATTATATGGCATATCCACATGCATGGTATTTATACATGAAGTTTTACAATTGACAATAAATGAGATGATTATTAAGAGTTATCCAAAAGTTCTAATAACTCCATGTTTCTTTGTATACCTTTCATGAAAACCATAGCCCTTTGGTGTGCCTACATTGAAGGAGAATATGAGGGCCTCCTAAAACAAAATGAGTTGTAGTTATTTCGGTATGCATAGACATGTATGTACCGTACTTTTGGTTGTGCACATTAAATTAAGGGGGATAAGCTTTAAGTATTAGTAGAATATTAAAATTTGAAAACATACTTCTATCAATAAATTTTAAACTTCACCTATTAATTTGATGTACATTTCCTTTTCGAGAGCAAACACACGCATTTTACTACACGCATTATACTTATATTTATGCTCATCATAAACTTGAACCCTCACCACTTTGGTAAGGCGCCTTAAATATGTCTTCGATATTTTGAATCCAGAAACACATTTATTCATGTATGTCTGTAGTATATTTTATCTAGTAATTTATGATGATAACCATTTATTCATGTATGTTGTAGTCTCTTTCCATGCTTGCAAGCCATAATTATATTTACAAATCATTTTAGATTAATTGCTTAAGTTAGTAGTTACAAATTATTAGCTCTAAAAGTAAATATAAATTTATTACTACATATTATAATTTTGTTATCTTTTATAAGTAGTGTAGAGATAGCCGTTATATCAAACGTTTTGGATTGTTCGTTGTAGTAAGAAGGAAAATGACGTTAGATCATAGTTTAATGACTCGGAAACTTTGTTGCAAATATCACCTCACACTCCACTACCGCCTCCACCTTCGCCTCCATCATCAAAAAACTAATATATTTCTTTTCTTTTGTGATATTTGGAAAGATGAAATATTGAGAGAAATACTCGCTTTACTTGTCTCTTGTTCGTTCTTCTTAATGTTTGATATTTTTTTGTAAGCAGACAGGTCAAAACAAATATAATGGATATTCATCTTGCATGTTTTGGGTTATTTGCGATTATCGGGATTGCCTAGATACAAATCACTCAACCAAGATGCTACGCTACGACATGCTTCTTTTGATTTTCAACTCTACTAATAGTGTATACTGTTGTGTCGGAATGACTATCAAACACAAACTCAGGAAAGCTACTACCTCAGACTCGTGGATTTATCGCAACACGAGGATGCTTTTAGGTACATGTTATTTTACGGGAGCCCTCTCTATTATTGTGTTTTTCTCCCTATACCAACAAGAGGCGTGGATATGGTACAAATGTGATGGAGAAAAGCACAATAATAGAGAGGGCTCCCGTAAAATAACATGTACCTAAAAGCATGCTTGTGTTGTGATAAATCCACATGTACGAGGTCGTAGCTTTTCTATATTGTGTTTGATAATCATTCCAGACACAACACTATACACTATTAGTAGAGTTAAAGAAAGAATCATATTAGTGTAGAATCTTGGTTGAGTGACTTGTATCTAGTTTGTGCATTGCAGCAAAGGCACCCCGAGAATTGTAAATAACCCAATACACACAACGTGGATATCTTTAATTCTTTTGACATTTTCATCTCAATCAACCTATGTATACAATAAAAAAAAAAAAAAAAAAAAAAAAAAGGAATTAGAGACAACAAAAACTAAGGTCTTTGTCTATTTCTTATATGAATTTTGCTATTGATATGAATAGGAAGATAAAATGCACTTACTCTATCTCAAGTGGAATTGGAGTCGGAGGTGGAGGTGTTAGAGATATATGTCAGAGGTGGAGATGGTAGTTGAGTGTGAGGTGATGTTAGCAAAGACTTTGTGGAGTTACTAAGACCTGAACTATTGTTAATTGTTCTTGCTACAATTATATATGCTAGGATTTTGACATGACGATTATTTATACACTAATTATTACCTAATATATTTACTTTGCTCAATTAGTTATAGTCATAAATATGCTTTGATAATATGATTGTTTTTGACATATAAGTTAAGCGATTGTTCAAAATTATACTAATATCTTGCAAACATAACTATAACAACGATTGATCAAATCAACCCCGTAAGAGCTAGATATGACCGATTAATTATTCTCAAAATCATTATTATGTTAGAATACCCAATACCCACACGAAGTACGCACAAGATACCAATCTGATTGAGAAAAAACACAATAATTGAAATACTCCCGTCAAATAACATGAATCGAGAAACTTCCTTATGATGCGACACATCCACAGGGCTAAGGTCGTAGCTTGCATCTTCTAGTTCTTGATAATCATACCGGAAACAACCAATAAACTAATAGAAGAGTTGAAGAAAGAAGCATGTCATAGTGTAGCTTCTTTGTTTTGAGACTTGTTTCCGAATCGTGTATCACGACAAAGGTGATAACTAAGATGGTAAATAACCCGAAAGAACCAACATGAAAACAACATGGCCACATAGGTATCATTATTTTTTTTTTCTAGATATCTTCATCTCGATCAACCCATGAGCAAGTAAAAATATATTCATAATATAACTAAGAATAAATAAGTGACACTGGAGTCCTTATCTCACGCGCCTCCCGTTTTTCTAAATGCAAAAGAATACAAATAAATTGTATTTACTCTATCTAAAGAGGGGGATAAGGCAGCAATGGTGGTGGTGGAGGTGCTACTCACGCCAATGAAAGTGGTGAAATGTGAAGTAATGTTGGCAAAGATGTAGTCAAGTCATGAAAACTGAATCAATGTTCATTCTTGTTACAACAAACTACACAAAACCTTTGGCCTAACGATTGTTTATATACTCCCTTCGTCCCATATTAAGTGTTCACAATGGAATTTTGAGATGTCCCAAATTAAGTGTCCATAATGTATTTCAACGAATGAGATGAGACTTAAGTAAGTGAAAATGATATTTGATTTGTGGAAAGTGTATTTGATTTGTGGAAAGTGTAGTTAGTGGAATTTTCTAAAACTTTGTGTATATGGAAAGTAGACACTTAATATGGGATGGAGGGAGTAGTAGTTATTATATAATATAGTTACCTTATTTGATTAGTTATAAAGATGATTCGGTAATATTATTGTCTTGAGCAAATAAGCTAAGTAATTAATTGAGATGACATTTAGCAGTAAGTGCCTTATATATACCCATGATGTCTTGCAAACAAAGTAAATAGAAAATGAACAAATGGTGTTAAAAAGAAGTGTGTCTAATCATATAAAGTGAAAACAATTAAGGGCAAATGATAAAAAAAAGTATCATACTTGTCATCATTTTCTCTTGTGGATAGCGAACAAAAAAATTTGCTTTTGTGGGTACTATACTTTCAAATTCATCCTCTTTAGGGTATGTTGCGAAATTTTTGGACATTTTTTTTCCCGAAGGGCAAAAATGCCACATAGTACCCTAAAGAGGATGAATTTGAAAGTATAGTACCCACAAAAGCAAAAAAAATTGTTCGCTACCCACAAGAGAAAATGATGGCAAGTATGATACTTTTTTTTATTATTAAAATATCATTTGTATGTTTATTAGTTTAGATCGAGTGACTAGCTATGTAAAGTCCATAAATTATCGATTTAATAAAACAAAGCTTTAAAGTAAGTTTACAAAATATTGCAAAACACTTTTTTTGTCCTTTTTAGCAGGAATGTAATATCCATAAAATTTAATAATTTCTAGACTAAAATACACCGTTGGTCCCTAAACTTGTAGTGGAGGATCGCGATGGGATGAAACCGGGCATAATCATCGCCACGGGTCCAAACAATAGCGATTAAATGCCAGATTGGTCCCTTGACCACTAACACCTATGTCAACGACTCTTTTACATTAGTTTCACGAGGTAATATAGTCCAATCACATTTATAACTCAACCTAGTTAATTCTAACCCAAGAACTATTCCACCAAACAAAAAGTGATATTGTTTGAACAAATAATATCGGTGTTCTGAGTCCTCACCACTTAAGTATGACTTCATAAAAGTCAACGGTAAAGAAAGTAATAGTCGACGTAAAATTTACCAGATTAACAAACAAATTTATACATTATCAACTACTTAGCTAGTTGACTTATAAGATCAACTATATACGGTGTTTGATTAAACTGGAACATAAGCGATACTACGAGTCATTGTCCGATACATGTTAATTTCTTGATTCGTTACAAAATATAGAAGATGAATTTGGGCCCAACTTCAAACGTTCAATCTCTGAATCTTCAAATGATCTACAGATGAGATTGATATCGAGTAAACTGTTGAACCGACAAAACTGATAGGCCTAAGTTGATGATGTCTTTGCCACCTTGTCTGCTAAAACAAGTATACACATTACAAACATATAAGTTATGAACTGAGTGTTACGGTGTTCATGGAATTTAACACATGACATGGTATTCATCATCGAAACATGACCTAGGGTCGCCTTTGGGCTAAGAGTGCTAGGACGCAGTTTGTAATCTTTTTTTTGTTCGAAAGGGTGTCTTAACACCGCTTGAAACATCTGCAGACACCACCAACCCTTTCAGCCTTCCTCCAAGTCAAACCTGTGCAAGTTCTCAACATCAAACCCCGCAAACTCAACCATTTTGGCCTTCCCTTCCCGTCTAAACCTCGCTTAAATTCTTGAACAACTTGTCTCCTTTTTTCTAGGCAAAACCTCCTCTTCATCAACCATCTTTCCTTTTCCATTTCCTTTAATTTTGTCCCTTTTTAGCTACAACCCTTCTTCGTCCTTGATTACTACCCTCCTTTCACTCTTGGTGTCCCGGTTCCACTCCCCGCATTTTTTCTTATCGATCCCCGCCATTGACTTGTAGTCCTAAAAGGTGTTTGACTAAGCATCCTAAAGTTAGCATCCCGCTCTACCCAACCCACAACTTCAAAACCGATGTTTTTAAGTAAAATTGTGCTAACTTTGGGGCTTGTGGGTTATGAAGATATCAATCGAGTCATTTGTTTCACCATTCCAAACAAGGTATGAACATCAACATCAAGATGAATCAAATGCAAACCATTTTCTAGGGATTGTTTAGGATCACAAAAACAACGCCCATTTTTGTTCATTAATCTCGATAACACATTATCAAGGCTTGAACTAAATATATCCCTATCAACGGTAAAGGCACACAGTTAATTAATGAACCTCGCTCATACCGAGTGGGCTATAATCAAAAACCCCATTATAGTGGATTACGAACAGACCTCACCTTCTTCTTCTTCCTTGACATCCTTAAACGTGGAGACGAATATGCTTCATCCTTCATTCTTAGTTTTTGTTTTTAACAATGGGTTTGACTAGATGTGTGTTTCAAGACGTGAGTGTGGATGTATGTTAGGTTTCGTTTTAATTGGGTTTTGTTAAATGGGTGGGTTATTATGATAGTGTTTATGGTTTCGATCTTGTTAGTTGGGTTCTTTTGGTGATTCCAAACACATTAATTGTGTATATGCGTATCAAGGAAGGCAAAAGGCCAAGTTGTGGTACTAGGTTTATAATGTCACAATTAGTCCTCAATTTGGCCGATCACCGCTTTTTGCACTTAAAATTCCAGCGTATTTTTGTTACACAAACTTGACTTTTCTCGTGTTTACTAACTTCACAATTAGTCCCCGAATTTGGAACGTCCATTGTTTTTGCTATTTATTGGTTAATACACTATATCATTTGCATACCAACAATCACAAGAAACAACCTCCCAATGGTCGACTTCCCACTACTTGAAGAACTCGCCAAATCTTGAACTCCGACTACATGTTTGACTCGATTTCTCTTTATCGAGAGAAAACGATAAGGACATCAAAATTGCTAAAGGACTCCAAAACACTTTGACCGACTTGATTCGGGTATGAAGGAAACCCAACAATACATCTCGAGATCGAAGGCTTTGAACCACGGTGATGAACTACAAGGTTATCGAGGATCTTCGCAACAAGCAAAAGGCTAATGTGTTGAAGGCGTTGGAGATACGGAGGATGATCTGTCGACACACTCACAAGTGTGTGACAGAACAACTTCCTTGATCATCTTAGGAAGTGTTGAGAAGGAAATGCTATGGTTATGTTTTCCCTTTTTTTGGAAAAATATGTACTGAATATTTATGTTCTAGTGTTTTAATATGAAGTTAATGAATCTATATGTTATGTTCTACTGTTTTAATTCGTTAATTATGTTGTTAATTGTTGTATTCGTCTAAGAGAGTTGTAATATGGTTTTGATTGTATTGGGTGTTGGTGGAACTATGGTCCTTGGTCAAACAGATTTAGAGTGTAGGGGACACAGGTTTTAGACCTACATTTAGAGCATATTTTTTTTTAAACAATAAAGAATTGCTATGTATTGCCGTATGTAGTAGTTACTAATAAACTTTCAAATTTTAATGGTAACTATGATAGATTGTTTTCACTTTATAATGCTTTTGAACATTCATATATGTACGTCGTTACTTTGATACTTTCTTTACTGTTAGTACATTATTTTTGTTATGTTTGCAAATATTAGTATAATTTGATCAATCGCTTAACTTATATACAAAAAATAATCATATTATCATTAAATTGAGTAAGTGCATTTTATCTTTCTATTTCTTTTCGATAACAAAATTGGTATATGAAATATACAAAGACTTTTGTTGTCTCTAATTCGTTCTTCTTTACTTTAAGTTGATTGAGATGAAAATGTCAAAAAGAATTAAAGATATCCATGTTGTGTGTTTTGGGTTATTTACGATTATCGGGAGGGCCTTTGCCGCAATGCACAAACTAGATACAAGTCACTCAACCAAGATGCTACGCTACAACATGCTTCTTTCGTCAACTCTACTAATAGTGCATAGTGTGTTTGGAATGATTATCAAACACAAATACAGAAAAGCTACGTCGTCATACCCGTGGATTTGTCACAACACAAGGATGCTTTTAGGTACATGCTATTTTACGGGAGTCTTCTCAATATAAGGGAAGATAAAGATATTGTGACATTTTTGTTAAATGGCCACAGTTTGAACATAAAAAAATTCTGATCATGAGCAAGGTTTTTTTGAAGGTATCGACCATATAAGGGAAGATAAAGATATTGTGACATTTTAAGATAAAATTATATGGAGTGTGTTAACAGATTACTATTACAGAAAAATTAGGTTTAAAATCGAATTTTGATTACAATGCTAGATAGTTGAATATCATCCGTGTTAAAATTTATCGGGGAAACCTTTTACCCGTAGTTTAATATCATCCGCGTTAATAGCGGAAGATCTGTTCGTGGTTCATAGCCGATGACAAGGAACTAATCCTCGCTATTTCACCAATCTATCGCCAAGTTTCTTCATATAAGTCTTTGCTAGCTTTTCACACTGGTAGTCACCAATATGTTCTTTCTTCTGTCACTCTTGTTGGGATTTTATATCTAGTTAACCAAGTAACGCAACGAGTACGCAGCGGAATTTTGGATCTAGTTTATGCAATTAGGTTAACACATAATTACTGTAATAAACAATAAGTAATAAAAGGGATAAAGAAAACTAACCCTCGTAGTCACCCGCAAGTAATTAAACGAACAAGGAAACCAAGTATTCAAAACGAATAACTCTACGAGTCCACACACAAACACTTAACCATGAATACGTTCGATGAAGCTAGTCGAGAACGTTTACCCAATTCAACCCTTGAATACTTGAACAAATCACGAACAAAGAAAACCCAAGACCCTTCTTTCCTTTTCTGTCCGTTATCAACAATACCCGAGAACAAATAGAGTTTCCGAGAACCAAAATCACGAACCCCTTGCTTCAAAGCTATGTTCGACCAGGAACTTGGAGCAAGATCACCAAACTTACAAACCTCCAAAACACACTTGGATTAAAGCAATGCAAGATTAGGGTTTCATAAAAACAATCAAGAACCCTAATCGGATACATGTGGAATCCGATTTGGTATGGGATGTTTTGAAGGTGAATCGATCGTGTATGACATGCATAATAATGATAATATAGAAGCGAAATTTTGCCGCCTTGATAGTGATGGGACTTCTTCGTCAGAAATTTGCAAGGATAAGGTCAAAGAGATACTCAAGGACGAAAACGAGGACGAAGACGATATTAAGCAAGCATTTACGCTATTAGCATTGCGGTATGTTGTTTGCCCCCCAAATCGTACTCATCTTGGAAAGAGATATCTTACTTTTGTGAAGGATGTAAATGCACTGAAGAACCAATAATGGGCAACTTTGGCTATAAATGCTCTCAAAAAAGGCAGGTATGATGCTGAGAAAAGGAAAGGCAAAACTAAGTTTATAGGACGATGCATCTTCTTTTTGCAGGTTAGTTGATTCTAGGATGCACGGAAACGCCGCCGGGATACCGTATCACGTACCCGAAACGTCCCGGAAACGGGAAACGCCGGGAAACGCGGGGAAACTCCTGAGAAACGTCCCGGGAAAAGAGGAGACGTTTCTTCAATTGGGGTACCCCTATCTTTACGTAAGAAACATTTGATGAAACGTTTCTGGCCAAAAAATTCAAGTTTCTAATGGTGAGTTGAAGCTTTTAAGAAGAAAAAAAAAACTGTTTTAATGGTGAATAGAGAAGATGAAAGGAGTGAAAGGACAAAGTTTTGTCTAGTTTTGGGATAGTCACGTGAGGGTGCAGAGAAAAAAGAAAGGTTGTACCTTTTCTTGATTTTTTTAATTACCTTCCCTCCCCTTGAATTTCATATTTTTAATTTTGTACTTTAACTTATTTGATTATAGTCAATATACTTGCAATATCTTGTGGCACATTAAAATTGATATTGAATAACACAAATAATCTTCTTAACATCTAGCCTCATTATTAATCAAGTCTAATTAACTTGAGTTTTAGTTTTTATAGTTTTTAATTGATAATTATTAGTAATATTTGTTTGGAATTTTGCATGTTGTGTAATATTTTTCTGGAAAACAATGTCATATACTAAAATATATTATAAAGATATAGACGTTTCCCCGCCGTACCCGTTTCTTGAATTTTAGGATGTTGCCGTTTCCCGGTACCCGTATCCGTCCCCGTCCCCGTCTCCGTCCCCGTGCAACTTAGAGTTGATTAATTTTAGATATGATAGAGTTCAAATATAGGCGGCAGTTTATAGTTTGTTCTATGTTTATGTTATACCTCATGTGGAAGCAAGATGAGGGTGGGAATCGAAGATTGATCAGAACAGTTGAAAGTTCACATTGAAATGGAAGGTTAGTGAATATAAACCAATTTAACATATTGAATTAAAGGTACTCATAAATTAATGATGTTTCGACCACGCTTAGTTATAGAGTTCTCTAGAAAATACATGGTAACAACAAGAATAATCGAACCGTGTTTTCCTTTAAGATACTCCGTAAATTTTAACCACTGAATGACCCATTTCAGTCTTTTCTAAAGGAAAACACATTTCGATTATTCTTGTTGTTACCTTACATGTCTTTTCTAGAGAACTCCTATAACTAAGGGTTGTACAGAAACATCATTAATTTATGAGTACCTTTTAAATCAATATGTTAAATTGGTTTATATTCACTAACCTTCCATTTTAATGTGAACTTTTCAACCTGTTCTTGATCAATCTTCGACAGTTCCACCCCCTCATCTTGCTTCCACATGAGGTATAACTGCATAAACATAGAACAGACTATAAACTGCCGCCTATATTTGAAATCTATCATATCTAAAATTAATCAACTAACCTGCAAAAAGAAGATGCATCCTCCTATAAACTTAGTTTTGCCTTTCCTTTTCTCAGCATCATACCTGCCTTTTTTGAGAGCATTTATAGCCAAAGTTGCCCATTATTGGTTCTTCAGTGCATTTACATCCTTCACAAAAGTAAGATATCTCTTTCCAAGATGAGTACGATTTGGGGGCCAAACAACATACCGCAATGCTAATAGCGTAAATGCTCGCTTAATATCGTCTTCGTCCTCGTTTTGCCCTGAGTATCTCTTTGACCTTATCCTTGCAAATTTCACGAAGAAGTCCCATCACTATCAAGGCGGCAAATTTTCGCTTCTATATTATCATTATTATGCATGTCATACACGATCGATTCACCTTCAAAACATCCCATACCAAATCGGATTCCACATGTATCCGATTAGGGTTCTTGTTTGTTTTTATGAAACCCTAATCTTGCATTGCTTTAATCCAAGTGTGTTTTGGAGGTTTGTAAGTTTGGTGATCTTGCTCCAAGTTCCTGGTCGAACATAGCTTTGAAGCAAGGGGTTCGTGATTTTGGTTCTCGAAAACTCTATTTGTTCTCGGGTATTGTTGATAACGGACAGAAAAGGAAAGAAGGGTCTTGGGTTTTCTTTGTTCGTGATTTGTTCAAGTATTCAAGGGTTGAATTGGGTAAACGTTCTCGACTAGCTTCATCTTGGTTGATTGACTTGTATCTAGTATGTGCATTGTGGCAAAGGTACTCCCGATAATCATAAATAACCCAAAACAGACAACATGAATATCTTTAATTCTTTTTGACGTTTCCATCTCAATCAACTTAAAGTAAAGAAGAACGAATTAGAGACAACAAAAGTCTTTGTCTATTTCAAATACTATTACCACTTCCTTTTTGGTCCTTTTTAGCAGGAATATAATATCCATATAATTTGATAATTTCTAATATTGCTTTCCCTTAAAAGCAAAAAAATAATAATACTAATAAAATAAAATAAAATAAAACAAATGTTTCTATATTTTTAGACTTACATTTAGAGCATATTTTTTTTTAAACAATAAAGAATTGCTATGTATTGCCGTATGTAGTAGTAACTAATAAACTTTCAAATTTTAATGGTAACTATGATAGATTGTTTTCACTTTATAATGCTTTTGAACATTCATATATGTACGTCGTTACTTTGATACTTTCTTTATTGTTAGTACATTATTTTGTTATGTTTGCAAATATTAGTATAATTTGATCAATCGCTAACTTATATACAAAAATAATCATATTATCATTAAATTGAGTAAGTGCATTTTATCTTTCTATTTCTTTTCGATAACAAAATTGGTATATGAAATATACAAAGACTTTTGTTGTCTCTAATTCGTTCTTCTTTACTTTAAGTTGATTGAGATGAAAATGTCAAAAAAAATTAAAGATATCCATGTTGTGTGTTTTGGGTTATTTACGATTATCGGGAGGGCCTTTGCCGCAATGCACAAACTAGATACAAGTCACTCAACCAAGATGCTACGCTACAACATGCTTCTTTCATCAACTCTACTAATAGTGCATAGTGTGTTTGGAATGATTATCAAACACAAATCACGTAAAAGCTACGTCGTCATACCCGTGGATTTGTCACAACACAAGGATGCTTTTAGGTACATGCTATTTTACGGGAGTCTTCTCAATTATTGTGCTTTTCTCCTTCACATGTGTACCATATCCACGCCTCCTATGGGTATCGCGTGTTTTTAGCTCATGTTAGAATTTTCGTATTGGTCTGGTAATGTTATTAGAGATTTATAAGCGCGTTAGTTGAAAAATGATTGATATATACGTTATAATTATTTCCTGACGATAGTATTATTGTTGTTGTTATAGCAACGAAACAGCAATCTAAAAAAAATAATATGTCATTTACTCATATATAGTGATTAGATATTTTATAACTTTATATGATTGCATTTTATTATGTAAATATTTGAAACATAATTCCAATAAGCTTGCAAAAAGTTAGCAACGACCATGGATGGCAACGTATTTTCTGATCTTTCACTTGACTATAAGCATCACATGTTCAAATTAATGTTATATATTCATACTAATATTAATATTTACTGATATTATAGAAATATTAATCAAAAATAAAATATAACCGGTCGTCTTATGAATTTTGGTGGCTCTATATTAAAGTTACTAAGCCGAACTCTTTTAAAATGAGAAATTTAACAAATTGCAAAGAAGTGTACCCTTGGATTGAGACACGACTACACAATACATACATAATAAATCGCAAAGATTTTTTTTTGAGTGTCCCAAATCCTTGTAAAATGTTATAATAAAATATATATATATATATATATATATATATATATATATATATATATATATATATATATATTAGTGTTTGATTGATTAAAATTATACTCCCTAGGTCCTAAATTATAAGTCCCTTCCACTTTGCACAAAGTTTAAGAAAATTTCCACTAAGTACTTTATTAACCAATCAAATATATCTCTCTCCACTAAACTCTCTTTTGATTGGTTGAAATATAAAAGTAGACAAGTATTTTGGGACAACAAAAAATACCGTTATGGACTTATAATTTGGGACGGAGGAAGTATATAATACGTTTCTTCAATTATAAAGCAAAATAACTTAAATGGTTAAAGCTACTAATGAAATTATTAAACGACAAACATAACAAACCATACGGGATGTTATAAAAATAAAAATAAATAAATAAAAAAGTACAAAAATAAAATAAATACAATTGTTAGTTTACAGACATAGAGCTCACTCTCATACCCCTACAGGAGGAAACTACTATGGGGAAACTCGAACTCGAGACCTCTTGCATTAGGAAGAGCCCCTGACCAACTCTGCTAGTCAGACGTTGGCACAATTGTAAGTTACCTTATGTATTATAGGACAAGTATCACAGATTTATTGTGTATGTCCATCTATAGATAACCTTTAGTTTTCTCAAATCTACTTACTTTTTTTAGAAAGAAAGTATTCAGCATTAGTTAACACATGTTTTGATGCCACATGCTTATTATATTCAACGCAACTGGGATTTAAAATTTTAATGTGATATGAGATGTAAGATCATGAAACACCTATATAAAACTTACTTGTAGGAAGAAACAATCTGAATGCGGATGAATCGATGAACAAGCTGATCACAAATTCACAATTCACAATGATTTCAACGGCAACTCAACAAATGAACCGTAAACCTCAACAAAACCATGCCGATTTCATTCTTCATTTTCGTCGACCTATGCATCTCCCTCTGTCGTAGAGGTATCATATTGACAGCGTGTTGCAAAATGACGATGTATCATGTATTTGCAACTGTATGACAAAAGAAAGGATAGAGAAGTAAGAAGTTGAGGTGATCTTTACAAATGAGAATACTATTTATAAGCCTCTAATAATCACATTTAGTATGACAGCTATAAAGATAAGTAAATGGTTAGAGAGTTACGAATATGCATGACCCACATTAATAGCATATTTAAGGTGTTTCGATAGGTAATTTAACAAGCTTTCAAAGTATGTTTAAATATGTCAGTGAACGTAGACAATTTTAGATGTTACTTGACCTTAAGTCAAAACAATACTAAATGGTCATCACTATTTTAATTTGAATTAATTTACTTTCAACTCCTAATTCATGAAATAAAGACTCTTAAAAGCATGAAATAAATTTTTTCCAAACATTTCCAAAGTTTAATGGTGAAATAATCAAAAAAATGTGGTGTGCATATCAACACCCTTTTTAGCCATGAGCACTTGAGCAGTTACAAGGAACAAGAAGAAAAAAAATCAGTTGCACCACATACTGAGATTAATGTTACACTTATTAAGCCGCGTCTCGGTTGTTTCTTTGTGTGGCTTTTGCGTTCGTGCTCCTTTTAGAAATAAATATAATCTATACAACGTTTTCGTTTGTTTTACTTATTGGAAGGCAGAGTAAGACTTCCAGACTGAGGTGAGTTTTCGGGGGTGCTCGTGCATTGAACCATGTTTATAGATATTTCTTGCGCAGTATAAAATTATGTCAAATATATCAAAAAAAATTGAAATACAATAATTGGTCTAAAAAGTTTGTATTACGAGTCATTTTTAGTTTTAAAAAATGCGCTTTATCACTTTCAGTTTTGTGTCCGCCACTAAATACCCACCACGGACATAATTAATTATAGCGACAAAAAGAATACAAATAAAACTAAGGCCAAAGCCTTAGAGAAAGCAAGGTTTCAAATATACGTATCTAAGAAGAAAGAATAACAAAAGAGTTTTGTTGCGTTCATGGCAAATCTAGATGGGAACATTCATTCATATAGACAACAGTTGTTTGTGTACGTAGAGTATATCTTCTTCGTGACTAACAATATTTCAGAAATAGAATTTGGAACTCCTGGCCTCAGTTGCATCTGAGTTGCCAGAACCAAAACTTACTGTTTCATAAGTTGGGTATAGCAGACCTAAATTTCTTTGCACAGCCAATTAGATAACACCAAATGATACGCTGATGATCGCAGGATACTCAGATTTATCTTGTGTTGTCGTTTTAGAAAGAATTATTTCGTGTTAAGACAACAATGACTTATATATGTTTGGTGTTTGAACTAGTCTTATCTTCTGTTTCGTCATTATCATTACTTGTTTTTGGTTACTAACTCAAGCATGACTCATAATCTATAAAAATAAAGCCGGATTAAAATCATTTTTAGAAAAGAAAGAGATGAAGACAAAATAGGCATGCATGTTGTGTTGTATTTGTATATGCCACTTTTGGCAGCCTAAAAAGTTTTAAAATTATAATTGAGACAATTACTATACTTGGTATGATAAACATTGTACATTTAGGAAAAAAATCTGGTCATGAGCAAGATTTTTTTGTTAAATGGCCACAGTTTGAACATAAAAAAATTCTGATCATGAGCAAGGTTTTTTTGAAGGTATCGACCATATAAGGGAAGATAAAGATATTGTGACATTTTAAGATAAAATTATATCGAGTGTGTTAACAGATTACTATTACAAAAAAATTAGGTTTAAAATCGAATTTTGATTACAATGCTAGATAGTTGAATATCATCCGTGTTAAAATTTATCGGGGAAACCTTTTACCCGTAGTTTAATATCATCCGCGTTAATAGCGGAAGATCTGTTCGTGGTTCATAGCCGATGACAAGGAACTAATCCTCGCTATTTCACCAATCTATCGTAAGTTTCTTCATATAAGTCTTTGCTAGCTTTTCACTGGTAGTCACCAATATGTTCTTTCTTGTCACTCTTGTTGGGATTTTATATCTAGTTAACCAAGTAGCATAGCAGTGCAGTAGAATTTTGGATCTAGTTTATGCAATTAGGTTAACACATAATTCGTAATAAACAATAAGTAATAAAGGGATAAAGAAAACTAACCCTCGTAGTCACCCATAGTAATTAAGCGAACAAAACCAAGTATTCAAAGCGAATAACTCTCGAGTCCACACACAAACATAACCATGAATACGTTCGATGAAGCTGATGAGAAGCGTTACCCAATCAACCTTGAATACTTGAACAAATCACGAACAAAGAAAACCCAAGACCCTTCTTTCGCCTTCATCCGTTATCAACAATACCGAGAACAAATAGGTTTCGAGGGCCAAAATCACGAACCCTTGCAGGTTCTGGTGAACATAGCTTTGAAGCAAGGGTTTCGTTCTCGAAACTGTTGTTCGGTGTGATGGCGAAAGAAGAAAAGAAGGTGAGTTTTCTTCGTTATTTGTTCAATATTCGAGGTTGAATGAGCAGGTTCTCGACTAGCTTCATCGAACGTCATGGTTAAGTTCGTGTGTGACTCGTGGTTATTGTTTGAATAACGCTTTCTGTTCGTTAATTGATTGGCGGTACTGACGGGACTGTTTATCGCTTTTATTACTTATTGTTTATTATGAATGATATGTTAACTAATTGCATAAACTAGATCAAAAAGTCGTGCTTGCGCGTCTTGGTTAACTAGATAAAAATCAGCAAGTGCGAAGAAAGAAACATATTGGTGACTACCGAAGGTGAAGGCTAGCAAAGCTGAAGAAACTTAGTGATGGTGAAATATGAGGATTCGCGTCATCGACTATGAACTGACTTAAGCATCTTCCGGATGGCGGATGATTGCGGTGGGGCTTATAAATTTTAACACGGATGATATTCAACTATCTCATTGTAATCAAGGCCGTTTTAAACCTAATTTTAATAATAATGTTAACACTCCATAATTTTGTCTTAAAATGTCAATATCTTTATTATATGGTCGATGATCAAAAAGCTGCTCATGATCAGAATTTTTATGTTCAACTGTGGTTATTTAACAAAAATCTTGCTCATGATCAGATTTTCTAAATGTACAATGTTTATCATGCCAGTATAGTGTTGTCTCAGTTATAATTTTAAACAGGCTGCCAAAAGTGGCATACAAATGCACAACTGTCGTGTTCTTCATCTCTTTTCTCAAAATGATTTTAATCCGGCTGTATGGATTATGAGTCATGCTTGGTTAGTGACAAAACAAGTAATGACGAGGCAGAAGATAAGACTGGTTCAAACGCCAAACATGTATAAGTCGTTGTTGTCTTAACTGCGAAATAATTCTTTCTAAACGACAACACAGATAAATCTGAGTATCTGCGGTCATCAGCGTATCATTTAGGTGTTATTTAATTGGCTGTGCTGAAATTTGGTCTGCCAAACAACTTATGAAACAGTAAGTTTTGGTTCTGGCAACTCAGATGCAACCGAGCCACGGTTCAAATTCTGTTCTGAAATCTTGTTGATCACGAGGAAGATATAATCTACAGGCAACTGTTGTATATATGAATGAATGTTCTCATCGGGATTTGCCGTGAGCAATAGCTGGCTCATGTTATTCTTCTTCTGTAATGCGTATGTTGAACTTGTTTTCTAAGGCTTGCGCCTAGTTTTGTTGTATTCTTTTTCGCTATAATAAAATTGTACTGGCACAAGACTGAAGTGATGGAGCGCATTTTATAAAACTAAAATGACTTGTAATACAAACTTTGAGACCAATTGTATTTCAAATCTCTTTGATATATTTGACATAATTTTACACTACGCAAGAAATATCTATGTACATGGTTCACTGCACGGGCACTCCAGAAAACTCACCTCAGTCTCGAAGTCTTACTCTGCCTTCCAATAAGGAAGACAAACGCAAATGTTGTATAGGTTTATATTAATTTCTAAAAGGAGCACGAACGCAAAAGCCACACCAAAGAAACAAAAGAGACGCTTAATATTGTTAGAAAAGTAATGTAGGATTTGTGGTTATCCCGGATATCTTACTAGAATCGTGTTGAGTTCATTTTCCGTATTGTTAGAAAATTAGTGTAGGGTTTGTGATTATCCTGAATATTTTACTAGAATCGTGTTGAGTTAACAAGTATGTGGTACATGCATCTGAACTTTTTTCTTCTTGTTCCTTATAACTGCTCATGGCTAAAAAGTTGCATGCAATTAGACTTTGGAAATGTTTGGAAAAAATTTATTTCATGCTTTTAAGAATCTTTATTTCATGAATTAGGAGTTGAGTGTAAATTAATTCAAATTAAAATAGTGATGAACATTTAGTATTGTTTTGACTTAAAGTCAAGTAACATCTATTTTGGCTACGAACGTTCATCGAGAAATTTACACATGCATGCTTTGAAAATACCTTAAATTACCTATCGAAACACATTACACAAACTTTAATCATGTTTTAAGAATTTGGTCAATGCCATTAATGTGGTCATTCATATTTGTAACTCTCTAGTCTCTAACCATTAACTTATCAAGGTTTATATAAATAGTATTCTCATTTGTAAAAATTACCTAATATGAACTTCTTGACCCTCTCTAATTTCTCATATCAGACACTTGAAAATACACGATGCAGCGTTGTTTCACAACACGTTATCGATCAAGGAGGCATAAGTCGGTGAGGATGAAGAAAGAATAACTCGGCACGATTTTGATGAAGTTGACGGTTCATTTCTGTAAAGTTGCCGATAAATCATTCTGATCGACTTGTTCATTGATTCATCAAGGTGCACTCAAATTGTTTCATCCTACAAGTAAGTTTTATATAGGTGTTTCATGATCTTACATCTCATATTAATTAATTAAATTTATAAATCTCAGTTGCGTTGAATAAGCATGTGGCATCAAAATATGTCTTAACTAATGCTGAATACTTTAATTCTAAAAAAGTAAGTAGATTTTAGAAAACTTAAGGTTATCCGTAGATGGACATTCACAATATAATCTGTAATATGTAATACTTTTGTATTGGCTAATAACTTTTAAAAGCCTATCTTGTCAAAATAAGCGATTCTACGTGAACTAAAAATAACTCTTTTAGGCATTAAAGTTGGCGTTTTGTCTTTCTTTAAGTATTATGACCATATTACCCTTGAAAAATATTTAAAAAAAAAAAATCGAAAAAATATTCAGAAATTTAAAAAAAAGTATTTGAAAACAAAAAAATTCAAAAAAATTTGGAAAAAATTCGAAAAAAAGTATTTGAAAAAATTTAGAAAGGTAAAATGGTCATATCTTGAAAGAAAGACAAAAATGTCAACTTTAATGCAAAGAGTTATTTGATTCATTCTTCAACTGTCGTTAACAATATAGTCTTTAAATTATTAACCCTTTGTATTTTGTAACATCCGTATATTTTTGTTATGTTTGTCATTTCATAATTCCATTTGTAGCTTTAACCATTTAAGTTATTTTGCTTTATAATTGAAGAAACGTATCACATATAGCTTTTAATCAATCAAACACTAATATTACTTTTTTTTCTTTCTTTCTGAAGATACATTTTAAAAGGATTTGGGGCACCAGAATACATAAATTGTACAAAAAAAAAAAAAAAAAAAAGTTTCTTCGTGATTTATTATATATTTCGTGTAGTCGTGTCTAAATCCAATGGTACTTCTTTGCAGTGTTATAAATTTCTTGTGTTTAAAAAGGGCCGGGTGGGCTTAGTAATTTTAATATAGTCACCGAACTCATAATACATGTAAATATTAATATTAGTATGAATATATATCATTAATTTGAACATAGTGATGCTTATAGTCAAGTGAAAGATCAAAAAATACCTTGTCATCATTCAATTATATAAACTTATTAAATAGTTAATCACTATATATAAGTATATGACATATTATTTATTTTCAAATTGTTATTATATTGCTATAACAAACACAGTGTTGCAAAAAAAATGTCTACAAGACCGATTAATCACCGCCTAGGCGCTACATGGCCACCAACCTTGCCGATTTATGTTACTGGGTTAAACAAATAGGTCAACCATGGTCAACGACGATCAACGGCGGTTAATGATGGTCAAGTTACCAGAAACCCACAAATCTTGCTAGAATTACCCAAAACTCACCGTAAACTTATTTTGATCACTTATATTAACCGTTTTAATCTATTACAAGTTGTTTTTTAGGATAAATCTTGCGAAAATACATAAAACTTGTGAAAGTACACAAAACTTGGCGGAAATACCCAAAATTTTCCAAAATGCCAATCCGATTAATCATCGATTAATCCCGCCTGAACCGATTACAAGCTACAAGGTGGTCGATCGCCCGACTCGATTCGCGATTTTACAACCTTGAACAAAAACAATAATAATACTATCGTTAGCAAATAAATATTGCGTATATAGCAATCATTTTTCAACTAACGCTTAAACAAAACTCTAATAACAGTACCATAACAATACGAAAATTCCAACACAAGCTGAAACACCTGATACCCACAGGAGGTGTGGATATGGTACAAAGGTGATGGAGAAAAGCACAATAATGGAGAGGGCTCCCGTAAAGTAACATGTACCTAAAAGCATCCTTGTGTTGCGAAAAATCCACGGGTCTGAGGTCGTAGCTTTTCTGTATTTGTAATTTATAATCATTCCAGATACAACACTATACACTATTAGTAAAGTGGAAGAAAGAAGCATGCCATAGCGTAACATCTTGGTTGAATCACTTGTATCTAGTTTAGCATTGCGGCAAAAGAATACCCTTTATTTGTTAACAACCCAAAGCATGCAAGATGGATACCCTTTATTTGTTTTGACATCACCATCTCAATTGACACAGGTGCACATAAAAAATATCAAACATTAAGAAGAATGAATAAGTGACCAATAAAGGGTGTATTTGCCTCATACATTCCATTTTACCATATAACGAAAAGAAAAGAAACACAAAATGCACATACTCCATATCAAGTGGAGGAGAAGGCAACACTGATGGTGGGCGGCGGTGGAGTGTGAGGCGATATTTGCAGCGAAGTTTCGAGTCATTAAACTTTGATCTAGCGCTCATTCTCCTTTTACTACTGAACAATCCAAAAACATTGACCTAACGACTGTTTAAATACTACTTATCACATAAGACAATCATTTCTTAATTAGTAATAAATTCGATTTGCTAATATGATTGCTTTTGCCACTTAAGCAATCAGTCAAGGAAAAATTGCATTCTTTGGTAACATGATATGCATGTTTTGTGATTTAGGTAGCATAGTTTTAATTTTTCAATTGAGGTAACATACTATGCATTTTCCTGCGATCTAGTTAACATAGTTTTAATGTTTCAAATTGAAGTAGCATAGTATGCATTACATTGCAATTTAGGTAATATTTTTTTTTGACATGTTCAATCAAGATAACAATGTAACATGTTGTAACGAGCTAAAAAAGCTAAAAAGACTTCAATGCTAAAAATCATATGCATTTATATGAGTAATTCCATCCATATAAATAAATTAGAAAATTACTGTTAGTGGGCTTATGTGTTAGTGAGCTTATATCTTGGGCTTATATGTATTTGGCTCATCATGGGCTTAGGGTTTTGGGCATTGTATTTTGTATATAAACTCATTGTTCGCTGATATTTAAGATATACAATTCACAGAAGTGTTATCCTCCCAATTACAACTTGGAGAGACTGATTTTGTATTTAAAGGTGAACATGTTGGTATCAAAGTTAATGTTATCATGTTGATTTTGTTATCCCAAGTGTTTGTGCTCATAGGATTTTTTTGTGATCATAGGATTGTGTATGCGTTATTTTCTTCAAAAGTTTTAGTATGTTATGATTTTAAAATGTCAAGTCATAGGATTGTGTATGCGTTATTTTCTTCAAAAGTTTTAGTATGTTATGATTTTAAAATGTCAAGTGTATCGGCTTATCTTATAACGTCATTAAAAGGGAAACTTGCATTTTTAGTTAACATGCTACGCATGTTCTTGCAATTTAGGTGACATACTTTTAATTTGTTAAATTGGGGTAACATAGTATGCATGCTTTTTCAATTTAAGTAACATTCTTATGATTTGTTTAATTAAGATAAATTTTATCATAAATTGTTGAGTCAACAATCAAGGTAATTAGTGACATGATTATATATAGGTTAACCGATAATTTTTGCATAATGGCTTTTTAATGCCATTATGAGATACTACACTTGGCATTTTAAACTTTTAATAGTTATCATCAATTTTTAAAATCATAACCTACTCGAACTTTTGAAGACAATTACACATACACAATCCTATGAGCACAGACACTTTATACGAACATGTTCACCTTTAAGTGCAAAATAAGTCCCTTCAACTTATAAGAATGAAATCATATAGTAAGAAACCCTCCTCTTATAGATGGTTTCTTTTTGTAAATTCTAATTTATTTATATGGTTGAAATTACTCATATAAATGCATATGATTCTTAACATTGAAGTTTTTTTAGTTCATTAATTGTAAAAATAAAAAATATGCTAACTAGACCGCAGAAAAATGTACACTATGTTGCCTCAATTAAACAAATTAAAACTATGTTACCTAGATCGCAAAACATGCATAATATGTTACCCAAAAATGCAATTTTCCCTTAACTGATTGCTTAACTGGAAAAAGCAATCATGTTAGCAAATCGACTTTATTACTAATTAAGAAATGACTGTATTATGTGATAATTACTATATTAATAGTCGTTAGGTCAATTTTTTGGATTGTTCGTTGTAGTAAGAAGGAGAATGAGCGCTAGATCCGAGTTTAATGACTCGGAAACTTCGTTGCAAATATCTCCTCACACTCCACCGTCGCATCCACCATCAGTGTCGCCTTCTCCTCCACTTGATATGTAGTATGGGCATTTTATATTTCTTTTCTTTTTTGTTAGTTGGAAAAATGGAATGTATAAGGCAAATACTCCCTTTATTGGTATATTATTCATTCTTCTTAATGTTTGATATTTTTTATATGCAGACATATCGATCGAGATGGTGATGTCAAAACAAAAAAGGACATTCATCTTGCATGCTTTGGGTTATTTTTGATTATCGGGATTGCCTTTGCCGCAATGCACCACACTACGACATGCTTCTTTATCCCACTCTACTAATGGTGTATACCGTTGTGTGTGGAATGATTATAAAACACAAAATAGAAAAGCTACGACCTCAGGCATGTGGATTTGTTGCAACACAAGAATGCTTTTAGGTACATGTTATTTTTTGGGAGCCCTTTCTATTATTTTGCTTTTCAACATCACCTTTGCATCATCATATCCACACCTCCTGTTGGTATTGGGTGTTTCGGCTTGTGTTGGAATTTTCGTATATTTCTGGTACTCTTATTAGAGTTTTGTTTGCACGTTAGTTAAAAAATGATTTGTATATACGCAATATTTATTTCCTGACGATAATATCATTATTGTTGTTGTTATAGCGACGTAAAAACAATTTGAAACTAAATAATATGTCAAATGCTCATATATAGTGATTAAATATTTTATAACTTTATAGAATTGCAGTTTATTATGTAATATCTGAAACATAATTCCAATAAGCTTGCAAAAAGTTAGCAACGACCATGGATGACAACGTATTTTCTCATCTTTCACTTGACTATAAGCATCACATGTTCAAATTAATGTTATATTTTCATACTAATATTAATATATACTTGTATTATAGAAGTATTAATCAAAAATAAAAATTTAACTAGTCGTCCTATAAATTTTGGTGGCTCTATATAAAGTTACTAAGCCAATCCTTTTTAAACAAGAAATTTAATACATTGCAAAGAAGTGTACCCTTGGATTTAGACACGACTACGAGAAGTATATAATAAATCACGAAGAAACGTTTTTTGGTGCGACTTATGTATCCGGTGTCCCAAATACTTGCAAAATGTTTCTTCAGAACAAAAAAGGAATATTAGTGTTTGATTTGTTCAATTCAGGTAGCATTTTATCATAATTTGTTCAATCAACAATCAAGGTATCATAAATAGATAAAGAAATTTAAATTTATTCCTGTGTTTGATAAGATGAGAAATAAACTCGAGAAATGAGAAAACAAAACCAATTTTTATTAACTTTTTTATAAAAGATTGAAACCTTTAGCTTAACACAATTTCACATGATCAAAAGCGATATTGAACACAAAATATACAATTATTGCATCAACATACTTGAAAATAAACCTATGTAGATTTTTTAATGGCAAAAAAGAAATGTAGAAAAAATAATAGATAAAGAAATTTAAATTGATTTATGTGTTTGATAAGATGAGAAATAAACTCAAGAAATGAGAAAACAAAATAAATTCTTATTAATTTTTATCTTAAAGGCTAAAACCTTTTGCTAAACACAATTTCACAAAAGCAAAAAACGATCAAAATTCATACTGAAATAGAAGAACACTCCACGAACATCGTAATTTAGTATGCATTTTAAAATATTATTGTTTTATATGCGTATTTTTGCATTATAAATTATACTAATTTCAAAAATATGATAAATAAAGTATTAAAATGTTGTGGAAATTAAATTAGTAAAAACTTTGTAGCGTGTATTATGCATTAACAATTTTAATGCTTAAAAAACACAATAGATAGGTCATAGTTTACCCGCTAGAGATCTTTTCTAGTTTAGTTACTTGAGAAAGATTTTATTGGATGTCCTCTATATGTAGAAAGTACATTGAAATAGTTGAACATGACGCACTTAACACCCAACTTTCACATTTTTACAAAACTTTATACCATCACGCACTATAGCTAGGTCATAAAGATTGCCTTAACTACAATCATCTTACATTCAATAGGAAAATAGCCGCTAATAACAATAACAAAACAACATGAAAATTCCAATACAAGTTACAACACCATATACTGACACGAGGTGTGGATATGGTAAAAAGGTGATTGAAAAAAGCACAACAATTCAGACGACCCTGTATAATAACATGAATCAAAATACATCCTTATGTTGCGACACATCCATAAATAGGGGAGTTGAAGAAAGAAGCATGTCGTAACGTAGCTTCTTTGTTGAGTGCCTTGCTTCCAATTTGTGCATCGCGACAAAGGCAATAACCCAGAACACACAACATGAATATCTTTAATTCTTTTTGACATTTTCATCTCAATCAACCTAGGTGCATACAAAAAAAACATAAAGAAGAACAATTAGAGACACCATAAAACTAGGGTCGTTGTCTATTTCATATACCAATTTTGTTATTGAAAAATATATAAAGATAAAATGCACTTACTCTATATCAAGTGGAATTGGAGTAGGAGGTAGAGATAGAGGGGGTGGTGTTAGAGGTGGAGACGGTGGTGGAGTGTGAGGTGATGTTGGCAAAGACTTTGTCGAGTTACTAAGACCTAAACTATTGTTCATTGTTCTTGCTACAACGAAATATGCTAAACCTTTGATATAATTATTGTTTATATACTAATTATTACATAATATATTTACTTTGCTCAGTTAGTTATAGTCATAAAAGTTCTTTGATAATATGATTCTTTTGACATATAAGTTAAGTGATTAATCAAAATTATACTAATATTTTGCAGACATAACAAATAACGAACTAACAATAAAGAAAGTAACGGCATTACATATATATAATAAATGTTTAAAAGCATTATAAAGTGAAAACAATCAGTCATAGTTGCTAATAAAGTTTGAAAGTTTAGTAGTAACTACTATATACTGTGATACATATCAATTCTTTCTTGTTTAAAAAAATTAAGCTCTAAATGTAAGTCTAAAAGTATTGCAACTTGTTTTTTGCTTTTGAAGGAAAGCAATATTAGAAATTATTAAATTTTATGGATATTACATTCCTTCACTTATCAACTTGTTTGCAAGATATTAGTATAATTTTGATCAATCGCTTAACTTATATGCCAAAAACAATCATATTATCAAAGCATATTTATGACTATAACTAATTGAGCAAAGTAATTATATTATGTAATAACTAGTGTATAAATAATCGTCATGTCAAAAGCTTAGCATATTTCCTTTTAGCAAGAACAATGAACAATAGTTCAGGTCTTAGTAACTCCACAAAGTCTTTGCCAACATCACCTCACACTCCACTACCATCTCCACCTCTAACATATATCTCTATCACCTCCACCTCCCACTCCAATTCCACTTGAGATAGAGTAAGTGCATTATATCTTTCTATTCTTTTCAATAACAAAATTCATAAATGAAATAGACAAAGACCCTAGTTTTTTGTTGTCTCTGATTTGTTCTTCTTTACGTTTTTTTGTATGCATAGGTTGATTGAGATGAAAATGTCAAAAGGAATTAAAGATATCCATGTTGTGTGTTTTGGGTTATTTATGATTATCGGGAGTGCCTTTGCCGCAATGCACAAACTATATACAAGTCACTCAACCAAGATGCTACACGACATGCTTCTTTCTTTAACTGTACTAATAGTGTATAGTGTTGTGCCAGGAATGATTATCAAACACAAATACAGAAAAGCTACCATCTGATCATATCCGTGGATTTGTCGCAACACAATGATGCTTTTAGGTACATGTTATTTTACGGGAGTCCTCTCTATTATTGTGCTTTTCTCCATCACATATGTACCATATCCACACCTCCTATGGGTATCGGGTGTTTTAGCTCGTGTTGGAATTTTCATATAGGTATTGTTATTAGAGATTTATTTGCGCGTTAGTTGAAAAATGATTGTTATATACGTCACATTTCGCTTTTAAAGAGTTGATTTTATATACATAATCAACTAAAAGAGTGTTGTTTATAGCTTCAAGATTGTACTTATGGAACTACTCTTAACAAGTATGAGGACATAATTATGACTAAATAAACAAGTTGGGTTACTGTGGTATATTTAGATGATGAGAAAGCAACCGACTTTCGCTTCTTTGAACTCCAAGCAAATGCGTGTGTTAGCTCTCGAAAAGGAAATGTACGTGAAATTTATAGGTGAAGTTTAAAAATTATTGATAGAAATATGTTTTTAAAATTTAATATTCTATTAATATTTTATTTATAGGCTTATGGCCATAAGGTTAGGTTTTCTATTGTTTAATTTACCTTGTCTTTTAGATATATAATGATGTCTAAACACACAATTTCTTTTGGTGGCGGTACACATGATATTTTTGATTTTTGTAAGTAAATATGTGTTAAACAAAGTTAGAAGTTTGATTATCTTATAACACACAGGTAAATAGTTATTCAGATACACAAAATTTGATATGTTTTTTTTTTTCGTTATTTTTTCTATTTAGTAATTTATGCATATAAGTAAATTAATTGCAAAAGATAACTATATTTAAAACATCAAAGATGTATTTAAGGTGTCTTACCAAAGTGGTGAGGGTTCAAGTTCCCCGTGAGCATAAGTATAAGTATAACGTGTATAAAGTAAAAATCGTGTGTTAGCTCTCGAAAAGGAAATGTACATGCAATTTATAGGCAAGTTTTAAAAATTACTGATAGAAGTATGTTTTTATATTTTAATATTTTATTAGTATTTTATCTATGAGTTTATGGCCATAAGGCTAGGTTTTCTATTGGTCATTTTACCTTTTCTTTTAGATATATAATATAATGATGTGTAAATTGGTTTGTTAGAGAAGTAGATTAAACACACAATCCCTTTGGTGGTACAGATGACATTTTTGTAAGTAAATATATGTCAAGCAAAGATTAAGCAATGTTAGAAGTTTGATTATCTTGTAATACATAGATCAATAGTTATTCAGATACACTAAAGTTTCTATGTTGTTTATTTTTCTTTTTAGTAATTTTACAACAAATAACTATATGTATAATGGATAAAAGTAAATTAATTTAAGAGATAAATATTTACCTATGAAATAAATATTTTTATCTACTACGTATAGTTATTAATATAGTTATCCATTATAAATATAATTCTCTTGCAATTAATTTTCTTTTATCCATTATTAATATAGTTATCTCTTGCACTATCATTAAATAAAAAAATAACGAGAAAATAACATAGAAAGTTTTAGTATCTGAGTAACTATTTATATATGTATTATAAGATCATCAAACTACTAACTTTGCTTAATTTTTGATTGCATATACTTACAAAAATATCATGTGTACCGTCAAAAGAAATTGTGAGTTTAATCTACTTCTCTAACAAATCAATTTACACATCATTATATATATCTAAAAGACAAAATAAAATGAACAATAGAAAACATAACCTTATGGCCGTAAGCTCATAAATAAAATACTAATAAAATATTAAAATTTAAAATAATTTTTAAAATTCACCTATTAATTTTATGTACAATTCCTTTTAGAAGCTAACTTCATGTCTTTACTTTACAGCGTTATACTTATACTTATCTCACGAGGAACTTGAACAATCACCACTTTGGTAAGACACCTTAAATACATCTTCGATATTTTAAAACCGAATTCACGTGTTGTGTTAATTTTTCCCATATATAAATACTATATATATAGTCGTTACATTAAACGTTTTCGATTGTTCGTTGTAGTAAGAAGGGAATGAGCGCTAGATCAAAGTTTAATGACTTGGAAACTTCGTTGCAAATATCACCTCATCTTAACTCTAGTTTGTCCCATTTCAAAACAAACCACGTCTCGCTAAAACGGTCCTAATTAAGAATCACGTCAAATAAGACAAGTATCGGATTTTTGTGACTACGGAGTTTTTGTACGATATTGCTAATTTGGGATTGAAGTGACATTTCTTGGGTACGTGTACCTATTTATCTTTGAGACGTTGGTTGGTTGGTTGCATGTTTTAGGATAACTTGTCTAGGTGATTATCCATTGTGCACTTGATACTTTAAAGAGTTAAGTTGTAGTGCTCAGTATAGGTCTTAAGTCACAATTACATAGCATTAACACAAGGTTGGGGGTGCTTACTTCATCTTCAAGCCGGTTATATTGGGTTGTCTCTAAAGTGGTAATTACTAGCTGCTTGAAATTTGAAGAGGTCAATTATAGGTTGAAGAGAATAAAGGAGATTGTAGAAAAAGAGAGTCATAGATCGACATATACTCATGGATTTGTGATATTGCTTCCGGTACAAGTTGATTTTACGGCATGTACACAACATTACGATGATTCGATAACTCGCAACCATCAGGAGAGAGAAGTAGTGTACACGGAGATTTATTGGGTCAATGAAAAAGGCTATAGGCATATACACCATTGATTTTTCCGGTAGGTTTTCCAGATATTCAATAATGTGTACATCGGGGCTTGAATTGAACAACTTGGATGCATTCTATGCGAGTTATGTTGATACGATGCTCCTCGACAATACAACCATTGTGCTACATTCTAGTTTCTTGTCTAATTTATCCATTGCGTGATTAGAAGACTAAAGATGGAGTCTAATTTATCCATTGCCAGTTTGGGAGAGAGCAGATAAAAGAGAAGGCTCAAGATGGAGTAATAATGTAACTAGACCATTACAACACATAAAGAGTTCAGAGCTGAAAACGATGAAGCGCCGTCAGTGGACAAAGATCAAAGTCGAGATTCAGAAGAAAGAACTCCAAGTCATCCTTACTTATTTACAGAGACTTTGAGCTTCAATGACATTGTCAATATTGTTATCTAACTTTGGCTATCGTTATTTTACTTTGAGTATGTATTTATAGGACTCATTGTAACCATTCACGTGTGACGATGTCTTAAAGGGAGATTACATGTGAATTGGATTAGATACGTAAGATAGTTGCACTTGCATGGACTAATATTGTACACTAACAAACTAGTCATGTAAAAGGCTTATAAATACCCCTCATAACTCTCCATGATGGGTGTGAAAAATTGTGTAGATTTATTCTTTATTTCATTTTAATAAAACACTTTTCTTTCACCCTTCTCTTTACTTTCTCTCTCTAGAAATGGATATGTATTTCAATCAACCTCGACCTCCTGAAAGTGTTTCTTGATGTTTATAACAACGTATATATGATTGATCACGTTTTTGCTTCGATAAAAATGTATACGTGATCTATCACATTTTTATGATGCCCCGAGAATATCAATCACGTATACGTTTTTAACGATCACGTATAAAAATTTGCAGCTCAATCACGCATACATTTTTATACAACTCGATCACGTATACATTTTTATCAATCACGTATAAAAATTTACAACTCAATCATGTATAAAAATGTGGCCCGCGTTGCAAATTTTTATCAATCACGTATAAAAATTTGCAACTCGATCACTTATAAAAATGTGACCCGAGTTGCAAATTTTAATTGATAAAAATTTGACTCGATCACGTATAAAAATGTGGTCGATCACGTATAAAAATTTATACGTGATCGATAATAAATTCATCGAAGCAAAAGCGTGATCGATCACGTGTCACGGATACTCGGATTTATAAAAGCGTATCGTGTCGATCAAAGATTTGATAAAAGGATTGGATAAAAGCGTGAAATAAAATAGTTGCATACAATATGAAAAGTTGATTTTAAAATCGGGTTTAACAAAAATGGTTCCTAGAAAGAAAATTTAACGGATCGTATCTCTGTGGTTTTGACCGGATCGGGTTTAAGTAAAAAATGCAAACTATAGGGACCCCCGATGCGAATCAAAACTCATAAGAAGAGGATATAAAAAAATTGATCACATAAGGACGGGATTTGAAACCACAGGGGACAAAACCCGATCTGGTATCCGTTAAATTACTTAATATCGTATCCGTTTTACTTAATATTTCCTTTTCTTTTAGGTCTCTTGAAGGCAAATTTTGTAATGGCACTTATTTGGACGAAAAGGTGCGGATATCTGAAGAAAATGGCCAAAGTCAAGAATCGAGACACTCAAGCTTTGAAAGACAAGGTGGCGTCCTTTGCTTAATGACGCCGTCGGAGCATTTTGTGACGACACGAAGCCAAATTTCCTATTTTCAAGTAGCGGTGTCGGGCTTTAAAAGAGTAGGCCGTCTCAACTCGGACGGCCTAGATTTGATCGACGGCGTCGAAGTGAAGAGGACGGTCGTCACAAGCACAAGGTGGCGTCGTCGCAAGACTAACGTGGCCAAGATGAAACCCTAATGGCGGCGACCGGCGGCGTCACAAAACATAAGGTGGCCGTCGCACATGTAATCTTATATATAGAATCGAATTTTTCGATTTGAGAGTAGTCTTTTGTAGTAAAACCTAAACCGAACCAAATTTGTCTTGTATAGTATTTTAGGGTTCAAACCCTATCTTACATCAAGATAAGTGTTTTACTTCATTAATTCAATTATGTCTTTGATTATTTGTGTGTATGCTTGCATGTTCTCCATGTCAAGCTAATTTACTTGTGTGTTTGCTTAGGAATATGAAACTTAATTATTAAATATTGATTGGTTGTCTCTTATCTTAATTGTTAATGATCTAGTAATGCGATAGGTCATTCGTTGTGTAATTAATGCTTGATTAATCTTTGTGAACCTTAGGCTATAGCACTTAGGCGGTTGTAGGCTAAACCATCCAAAGAGGGCCTTAGAGTTAGAGTTTATAATCCTAGTGGGTTTTGTAGGCGAGGCCCTTTGGTAAGTTCAAGAGTTAGGGATAAGCGCATACCCTACGACTTTAGACACACAAGCGATTAAGAATAAGGGCGTGACAATTCAACCACCAATAGGAGATAATTAAGGAGTAATAAAACCTAAGTAAACACATCTTTAAACTATCATACGAACACACAATAATTAGACATAGACTACCCATTAGTTTAGATAATTAGATAAGTAGAAGTAATCGGTAGAAATACCAAAACCCCAAACTCAAACCCGAGATTCGTACCTTTCCATTTCCTAAAAACATAAAAAGATAAAAATAATCTTCCTCAACCCCAACCTTAGCGTAGTAACTTCTCACTAGCATTCCTATTCCCTAGAGAACGATATCAATACCGTGGCTTACCCTAATACTACACTACAACGATTAGGTTCCTTGCCTGGGGTGTTATAAAACTTGCTCGAAGAAAAGGAAGTTCCTTTGACCCCGAGCGCGCGTGTGGCGTTATCAAGTTTTGGCGCATTGCGGGGAATAGAATAGCTAGTTAGTAGTCCACCTCGTTTAGGTTTCTTTGTGATTCCTATCAAGTAAATTTTCTCTCATTGTTAGCTTCCTCGTAGTCTATCCCCCTTCTTCGTGACCTTTGTTCGTAACCCCATCACTTTTTATCATGGAAGGTGACAAACCACCAAACAACACTTTACCACCAAACAAGTACCCACCGCTTGACCCAGCCTCTGCCAACCAACTTCGAGCCCGTATTATTTGTGAAATTGGAGAGCTTAGGAAACTAAATAGGATAATTGAAAATACGCTTGAGGAAGCCCTTAAGGAATCTAATTACCCTTTAGATAGTGATTCGACCTCAAGTGATTCGGGTGATGATCTAGAAGAGGGAGATTATAAGGTGTTAGAAATTATGGAGGGTAGTAAGGAGGAGGAAGAACTTAGGGAGTATTTCGATTCATACCCTAAAGGAAGGAAACCGCCTATCACTATAACGTGGTTAACTTCCCAAGACCACCTTCGAGCCTCGCATAAGAAGGAAACCCTAAAACATCAAGATACCGTGTATGATTGGATACTTATATAGGGATCACACCTACATTGACTATAAGGCACCCATGAATATAATGTCTAGGCTCTATTACAATTGGATCATGAGCAAAAGCTAGAACCTATGAGGGACCCTTTCGCCTAGGAAAGCAAGTAACTATGTGGGGAGGGTTAAGGGATTGCATGTCTTCGTAGGTAACTTCACATATAGGTGTGATTTCATGATTTTGGAAAATGTTAAGGGCATCATTGATGGGTTTTAGGAGATGTGATACTTGGGAAACCATTTATAGAGAGTCTAAGATGGTTTATGATCGAGAGAAAGGAATAGTCGAGTTCTCAAATGAAGCCGAGAGTGTTAAATATATAATGCCCACAAAAAAAAGTTTGAGGGCATGGATAATTTAGATGTGGATAACATTCCGGCATTGAGTATTTGGAAGAACAAAGTTTACTACACTGCTTGTCTTGAACTAGGCCCTGAATATATTCGTGATGAGAGAAGGGTTAAGGAGATCGAATGGGCCTCTAAGATTAGGACAACGTAGGAGCACGACTACGAGTCTAGCTACAAGACTCTTAAATAAAGAAAAGCGCTTCGTGGGAGGCAACCCATGCTTAATTGTTTGCTTGTTAGTGTCATATATCTTTTATTGATTGTTTATTCTCATGTTTAAATTTGTAAAAATGCTTTATTTTGTTTTTAACCTCGTCTTAATTGCATATAAAGGTATTTTACATAAAGGATAAGTGTAGGGAGGGTTACACACGTTTTCAAAAAAAGCGTAAACATGAGAATAGCAATTCATTAAAAGATATATATGTGTGTTGTTCGAGTCAAATGCTTGTATCGAGTCATAATGGATGTTTTGCGAAATTTTCCGATTCTAAAGATGTAAATTTTCGAATTTTTCGAAAATCGCAGACCGGTTTTGTCGGGATAACTTTGATGGCGTCGAGATTGCAACTGACGGCGTCGGGAAGGAGTAAAACAACAGTTACTTTTTCTCGTTTTCGAGCTACTTATAAATTTTGGAATTTTCGGTCTTAATTTTCGAAATTGTAAACATCCATTCCACAAGCATTATATCTTAGTTTAGTAGAGTCTTATATATATTATTACCGCCGATTTTACTGTGAAGGTTTCGTTTGTTTTCTTGAATGTGCGGGTTTTATTTATCAAGAAGAAGAAACAAAAGATTGGAAGGAGCTTTTCACGCACATTCTTCTTGGAAAGGATTTAACCACTACTTCACACGGATCCTACCGAGCTAATCGGGGAGTACTAGTTTCTTTCGTTTTAATTACCTTCCATTATCATAACTTTGATACTTTCGGGAACATTGGGGACAATGTTCGGTTTAAGTGTAGGGAGGAAAATAAAGCAGGAACTTTGAAACTATGCTTATCCTTGATTATTTGCTTTGTCAATTGTATTTGTGTAATAAACCATGAGAAAATGTCGGTTAGGGTAATTTTGGCACCAAATTTAAAATTTTTCATGACATATAGGAGTGGGCCATTAGTCTTAACAAAAGCGTCTCACGGATAGGAAGTTGCATGACTAGCACAAAACCCTTTACCACCTAAATTCCACCCAAAATGTGAGGATCGCCCTTAGATTAGTAGGAATTAAAAGCATTCATCTTTAATGCTTAGAGTGTGAACCGGTAGTATATTAGATTCTAGAACTTGTTTTGTGATGCATTCGAGATCGCTAGTAAGACTACACTTGTGTAGTTAGGAATAACTAAATGATAAGAGGCATTAGGATAACCCTTGTTTGATACCCGTAATATAATTACTTCTTCCACATCGGTTGAGTAATTCCCCACACCCTGCGTTGTACTCATCTTTAGTACACGATACCCTAGTTAACCCTCGAGCCTATCCTTTTCGCGGTTCTCGTGATGTTTGGTTTTCGAAATATCAATGAAAACATTGTTTACACCACCCCAAATATACACCCAAATCGCCTTAGCCTACCTGTATGCACTCACTTTTAGTGCATTATTGTTATCACCCCAAACCCTTAGTTCAATTATCTAGTTGCTTGCATGAGTTGCTAAGTCGAGTCATATCCTTTGTACACGTTTTGGGATGATTGGGACTCATGGGAAAAGTTAAAGTTTATAAAATGATTGGAAGGAGCGTTAAATTCCTTTATTTGCGTAATAACATACCCCAAGTGTTTTGATCTTTTCAATTCGGGTCAAATTAGTGTTAGAGTAATAAAAACTCAAGTGTAGGGATGTGCCTATAAATCCCTATCATTTTGATGTTACCGTAGAGGATGGTAGAGTAAAAGTGTATGAAAAAAAAAAAAAAAAAAATAGAAAAGAAAAAAAAAAAAATAGAGTGTAAAAAAAAAAAAAAAAAAAAAATACGGGCTACCATCCTACATCTATCCTTTAAATTTATGTTTGTTTGTTTGAGTTAGCTAGAGTTTAGAGTGTCGAGTCTTGGCTTAGCAGCGCCATTCTTCGTATGCTTGTAACAAAAGATTTTTGACTTGCCACCACTAAATAGCCTATCCCACCAAACCCTTTGTTTCCTACCGTAAGCCTAACATTACAACCCTTTAAAGACCTCTTTGATAGTCTTTCCTAGGTGCTTCATAAGCGATGGAGGTTTGATCTATTCTCAAGCCTATGGTAATCTATGTACTAGGACCGGTTAATGAGTGTTTAATCTTCCATTTCCAACTTGTTATATTTCATATACACCGAGAGAGATGTGAGTATCCAAACACCCCATGTGAGGTGCTAGTATGTAATTCCGTGCTTGTTATGACTTTTTGGGGCTTATATGTGTTGTGGACTGTTTTAAACCAATGCTTCATGACCCCAACTTATAAATTAATTGGCTAAAAGCACATTTGCTTGAGGACAAGCAAATACCAAGTGTAGGGATATTTGATAAGGTTTTAAAATGTACCTTTTGAGGGTCGTTTAAGCCCTTATTTGATCACTTTGTATCCGTTATTACTTAATATCGTTCCTTTTCACTTTTAGGTCTCTTGAAGGCAAATTCTTTGTAATGGCACTTATTTAGACGAAAAGGCGCGGATATCTGAAGAAAATGGCCAAAGTCAAGAATCGAGACACTCAAGTCTGCTGAAAGACAAGGTGGCGGCGTCACTGCTTAAAGCGACGCCGTCGGAGCATTTTGTGACACGAAGCCAAATTTCCTATTTTCAAGTGGCGGTGTCGGGCTTTAAAAGAGTAGGCCGTCGCAACTCGACGGCCTAGATTTGATCGAGGACGGCGTCGAGAAGCTGAAGAGGGCGGCGTCACAAGCACAAGGTGGCCGTCGCCAAGACTAACGTGGCCAAGAGCGAAACCCTAATGCGGCGACCGACGGCGTCACAAAACATAAGGTGGCGCCGTCGCACATGTAATCTTATATATAGAATCCGAATTTTTCGGTATTTGAGAGTAGTCTTTTGGAGTAAAACCTAAACCGAACCAAGGCTGTCTTGTACGATATTTTAGGGTTCCAAACCCTATCTTACATCAAGATAAGTGTTTTACTTCATTAATTCAATTATGTCTTTGATTATTTGTGTGTATGCTTGCATGTTCTCCATGTCAAGCTAATTTACTTGTGTGTTTGCTTAGGAATATGAAACTTAATTATTAAATATTGATTGGTTGTCTCTTATCTTAATTGTTAATGATCTAGTAATGCGATAGGTCATTCGTTGTGTAATTAATGCTTGATTAATCTTTGTGAACCTTAGGCTATAGCACTTAGAGCGGTTGTAGGCTAAACCATCCAAAGAGGGCCTTAGAGTTAGAGTTTATAATCCTAGTGGGTTTTGTAGGCGAGACCCTTTGGTAAGTTCAAAGAGTTAGGGATAAGCATACCCTACGACTTTAGACACACAACGCGATTAAGAATAAGGGCGTGACAATTCAACCACCAATAGGAGATAATTAAGGAGTAATAAAACCTAAGTAAACACATCTTTAAACTATCATACGAACACACAATAATTAGACATAGACTACCCATTAGTTTAGATAATTAGATAAGTAGAAGTAATCGGTGAAATACCAAAACCCCAAACTCAAACCCGAGATTCGTACCTTTCCATTTCCTAAAAACATAAAAAGATAAAAATAATCTTCCTCAACCCCAACCTTAGCGTAGTAACTTCTCACTAGCATTCCTATTCCCTAGAGAGCGATATCAATACCCGTGGCTTACCCTAATACTACACTACAACGATTAGGTTCTAGGGTGTTATAAAATTTGCTCGAAGGGTGTTATAAAACTTGCTCGTTATCAAGTCAAAACCACAGGGAGAAGTTCCGTTAATTTTTTCTTGGGATCATTTTGATTAAAGACGAGAAAACAATAAAAAATTATCTTATATTATCAACATAGTGAATGGTGATAATATTAGAAGTGTCACCATCCACTAAAGGTAGGGTGGCAATCGAGTCGTGTTCGTGTTAACCTATTCGGGTTCGCGTGTTGGCGGGTTGGTATAACCTCTGCCAAACACGACCCATTTATTAATTGTCTGGAAACTCAACCTAACCGGACACGCATAACATGTGTAACCCGTTTATGACCCGTTTAACTTTGTTTAACTAAATAGGTCAAGCAGTGAATAAGGTTGGTGGTTTGTTATTTTAACTAGTTTAAATGCGAAAATGGTATAAGGATCTAAAATATAATAAAGATATAATACAAATAACTATACGATAATTTTCAGAGTTGAAGTGTCAATTTCAATGATATTTGAAGTATAATCATAATTCACTCATATTATGTACATAAAAAATACATTTAATCCACATCGAACATAAAAAAACTAGGTTATATTTTTTATTTTTTGAGTCTTGTATACTTAAACGGGTTCACGGGTTGACCTGTTTAATATTTACTCAACCCAAACATAACCCGTTAATTAAACAGGTTAGACGGGTTGACCTATTTTTGACCCAAACCTGTTTATCCTCAACCCAAACTTGTTTAACTTCGTGACGTGTTCGTGTCGTTTATCGTGTCGTGTCGAGAATTGCCGCCCCTAACTAAAGGTACCCATAACACAACCATTTTGTTGACAATGGTGAACACACATTACGCACAGTGGAAACACACACAAGAACAGTAACAAAATTCTGTTATCTATACTACTTATAATAGAGGGATGACCCTCTCTCATCTAATATTTTAAGATTTCCAAATATAGATTTTAAGCAAATACAACTACTTAAGCTATATGTACAATTACTTTATGCATAAACGCCTACACATATTGACTGGTCAACATTTGTAATTAATGTCATATTTAAAACACACATTTGATTAAAAGTATAATTTATAAAACACAATGTACAAACTATTTGAAGCACAAATACAACTAAAAAACACGTGTCTAATTTTCGGAGGTTAGAATGCAGCAAAAAGAAGGATGATGTTGACCTTTCAGTCCCAGTGAAAGTGGTGGAAGAGGTGAACATGAGGTTTGAGAATACTCTACGGATACTTCCTTGGTCAACGCCTTGCTTTTCTGTTGTTGACTATTATGTTACATGTCACGTGGGCTAAGTATGGTTTACAAAAGGTTATGATGAGCGCTAAAGGTTCTTCTTCTTCAAGTTTAATTCGAAAAAAGGCGTTGATGATGTTCTTGATAATGGTCCTTGGTTGATTCGTAATGTTCTGTTATTCTTAAACCATGGACATTGAACACCAACTTGCTTAAATAGGATTTGACTAACATTCGGTGTGGGTTAAATTCCATGATGTTCCTTTAGCTATGTTTTCGATGGCGATGACGGTCTTCTTGCTACATTGATTGAGTGCGCCCAAAAGGTTAGATGCTTTTACTAGTCAAATGTGCAAAGAATCTTGGGGCCGTAGTAGTTTGCTAGGTGTATGATTGAAGTGAAGTCGGATGAGGTTCTTAGGATAGCCTCCGCCGAGATTCCTTTACTTGATAGTGCAGGTTCGACTATTGAGAAGATCCGTGTTGAATATGAATGGAAACCGCCTAGATGTGAGAAATGTCGGGTATTTGGACATACTTTGGTGGATTGTCCTAAGGTTGTGATTCCATTGCTCAACCTCATATGAGCGTAAGTGATGGTTTTCGGCATCAACAATAAGAAGAAGGAAAGCAAGTTGGGCGAATCCGAGGCGAGGAGGTTCTACTAAATCGTGGTGGGTAAGCATTTTGAATATCGGCCCAAGCCTCCTCTGAACCAGACGAAAGTAAATGTCGGTGGGTGATGGCTTACGATGTGGGTGATGCAGGTGGAACCGGGATCACTACGTCTAATAAGTTTGATGCTCTTAATTTGGACGATCTGATGTGGATCTTGGTCGTACAATGGAGGTTAATGAGGATGAGTTGATTAAGGCGGTTCTACATCACATGTACCGCTTGTGAGTGATTTAATGGGAACAATGGATGTTGGTTCTACTCCCATAGTTGAGAAAATTGGTAAGCTTGAAAAACTACTTATTGATGGGAAAGCTACTCTTGTGGATGATGATGGTCGACCTATTCCGTCTACTCTTCTACAGAGAGTTAACCCTTTTCTAAAGTGGGAGAGATTGAGGTGTCGATTACGAAGATGAGGTTGTTCTAACCCATTTGATGAGTCGCTAATATATTTGGTGGTGGCCAGAGTTTGAGGATGAGTATGATGACTATGAACGATGTTATCGCGAAGCAGGTTCGTGATCTTCGGGAATTTGGATGCGCTTTAATGCCATGTATGGCACAAAGTTTCAAGGTCTAGGAAGTAAATTTATTTCATTGTGTCATATGTTATCGTTTGAGTAGTGGTTTGTTTCTTGTTTAGAAAATAGGAAGTATCTTGTTATGTAAACTTTTCACTATGTAACGAGGTATGATATGGGATTTATTCATATCCTTTGTCTTAAGCGTTTATTTGGTTAATATATTCTGAGGTGCGGGATTACACTTTACCCAAAAAACACTATTAAACATCTGATTCATACACTATTTAATTTACCCATTGTATCTAGAATGTGTTTATATACAAGCTTAAATGTAGCAGAAAAGAAACAAGTTGACTACTTAGACTTTTACAAAGTTACCATTCTAGTCCTTCTACTTCTGAACATATACCACTATCACCCTTTACCTCTTTTACTTTTACACGTTTTGAGAGTAATTAATCCTTTGTATCTAGCTCTTATGGAGTTGATTTGATTAAATAATCGACTATAAGAGTGTTGTTTATAGCTTCAGGATTGTACTTATGAAACTGCTCTTAAATAGTATGAGGACATAACTATGACTGAATAAGCGATTTGTGTTACTGTGTAATTAGATGATGAGAAAGCAACCAACTCTCGCTTCTTTGAACACGATACATATCTGGAGAGAGCCAAAGCCTAAAATACTGCACGAGTCGTCCATGCATCCAATAAAATATTGAAGCTAGTTAATCATAATCTTTTACGAAACTGCAGTACCAAAACGCAAATGCCTTAATCAACGTAATGTTTAGTAACAAGATATGACTCTAAACACGGCCTAAGAACACCGCTGTCAATTCATGGATACAAACAACTATTTAAATGAGAATATAAGCTTCATAGGGAAAAAAACATATTTAAGCGTAGTATTTTTCTGTATAACCTTTCTGTATAACAAAATCCAATAAAAAAAAATCTTTCTATGTGACATCCAATAAAAAAAAATGACATTATTTTTCTGTATAACCTTTCTATGTGACATCCAATTCAACATCTTAATACAATACTCCTCTTATACCAAACCTGGAGAACCAAAAGACGGAACAAGAAATTAAATTTAAAGCCGCTCGTTGTCTTTACACAATTTGAGTCGAGTAATCAGGTACTCAGGTTTTACCAAATTTTAACTGATGAAAGACTAATGGGAATTAAGCGCCTCCCTTCTGCTTAAGAGTGATTTTGTCTCCCAAGCTTAAAGCTATCCCCTGTGTTTTGCTCCTAATACGAATATATCCGCTTAGTTTACCGTCTCCTTGCTTCTCGATGCTTAAATTTACCAAAGCATCCTCTCCAAAAACACTCTTTGCGTACAAGTTGGCAGCCAGGAACCCGCAATCACCTTCCAGTGCAGACCTGGTGCACAAACATTTGAGTGTGTTAAATATTGATTATTGTAGGCTGAAGATAATAAAGACAAAGAGCATGCTTACTGGTAAGGATAAATGACTTACGGTGCAGTGAGGCACTTCATGTTGGTGGATTTGATAATATGATCAAGGAATTCTTTCTCGTCTTGAATTACAGTGTTGACAGCAACCTGTGGTTTTCAAAATGGGTCAAATGGGTATACCCATAACACGCTCAACCCGTGTAACTTATATTTAATATAACTATTATTTAAAAAAGAGCAAAAACTACTTGCGGGTCGCGGGCACTGAAAATCACCGTTACCAGCACACCCGACCAGCCCAGAAATAAGAGGAAGTATTACCTTATTTTCCCACTCAAACTCAGCCCACATAGTTCTGAAGGCCGCATCACTACAGACAGCTGGAGATATATAATCCATGATGTCAATATGGATATCATTGAGGACAATAACAGTACGTTCCATCACATTTGAAGTTTCATAAACAATGTTTCCGAATATGACCCCAGTCTCAGTTGATGACACCTTAATGTTTGCTTTTATCTGCTTGCTTGATTCAGGGGCAAGAGTATAGTTCTGTGGACGTTCCACAAGTTTAAGGTCGCCCATTGTTGCCAATTCCAAACACAGATTCTGAAGAGTTTCTTTGGTTCGGTTGATAACAGTTACGTCAAGAACAATATCGTAGTGATTAACTGTAACATAGGCTTCAGCATACACAGGGTCACTAAATCCAGTTAGTTGAAGAATACGGTTCAGTTTATTTGCAGCATCTCCTTCTTTGACAAACTCCCCTGTGGCCCGTTTAAGATCATCTTGAACCTCATCCTCTAATTCCAGCTGGCTCATGCCCTAGAGAGTTGAGGATATCAAACATGAACCATTAAGTGATTAAAACATATTCCCGTCCAAATTTCATAATTTAAAAAAGCAACTTTCAAATTTAAATGGGCAGTTATCAAGCAAGATACTAAAAATGATTCTTCAACTGAATAACCAAACATCAAAGCCACTGTGACAATAAAACAGTAGAACACGGAACTGCTATATCAGAATAACATGCGAGCAAAAGTTTAGCAAGAAACTTAGAAACTCGTAATTGAATTCCATGATCATGGTTAAACTATTAATACCAAATTAGTGACGAGTGGGTGCAACCATGTGGCGAAGGGATCTTCACATACTTGCAGATAGTATATGTTACTATTGAAATAATTAAATCAAGCAAGCAAGCAAAAAACTGAACATCACGAGGTTTAAATGGCCCATGCTTTGCCTTAGGGTAAAATCCCAATTTCCCATTTAGCTCGGATTTGACTTCTTTATATTAAATTTATCCAGAAAAAAGTGTGTGCACTCACCTCTTCTGATTTAAGCCATTTAGCTATAGGTGTGTGTGTTCATTTTGGGTTAAGATGTTACTTTAAGCTCTGCCCATAACCCGAACTAGTTCATTATAAACATTAAAATTACATTTTCGGAAAGGCATCTCAGCCTTTCTAGTATCCCATATTCCCAAATAACCCAAATACAGATTAGATATTTTTTAACTAAGCACCGGAATCTAGTCAAATACCGTGATAAAGCACTAGACTTTGGACAGATCACGTGAAATTTATCTAGTGAATCCACTGTTCACTTCAAGTCAACTACTAATAACATAACATAAAGGTAAATATGAAGATACTGTGACTTAATAAATATTATCGCTAAAATTTGATCATATCTAAAGAAGCAAATAACATGAAAAAACAATATAGTGTAACGATGATCTTACCTTCCTGCTCTTCAGATGGTAAAAGTCAATGAGATCGTCGGGTTGTGCATATGAAACCTGAGCCTTTGCTTTAAGTTCCTCTGTTTCCCTCAGTTGTTTATCAGCAAGCATTTGAACAAAACTTTCACGGCAAGACTGCAGCCATATTTTCCTAACTTCTTCACTTGGATTACACAGTAATCTTATGCAAAGGACGATTCGATCATTGGAGTCATTATCGATCGGGTGTGGAAGAAATGAAGATTGCCCAAGTTGTAGCATCGAAACAATAATAAGCAAAACTTGAGTCGATGCTTTATTAACTTCACTTTTTGATGGCTGAACCTCTGCCAAACGCAACACAAGTTTTGTCAAAGTGCAAGCTACGACTGCCCCAAGGAAGAAATCACCAGTCAAAAGAAGAGATCTCAAGTTTCCGGAAGTCAAAGTTGTGTTGACCACAGTAGGAGGTGAAAACACGTTTTCAGAAGCTGCACTTTGAGTCGCATAAGTACCATCAGCGAGAATAGCTGGCCTCTTAGATGAAACAGTAATCGAGTTCGCTTGTTGAGATTTTTTCGAAGAATCATCACCGTCACCTTCTTCTGAAGCCTTGTAAAACGGCAAGTCTCCAAGACATTGCTTTATTGTCGAAATTCCACTTTCAACTTCCGAAAGTGAAAGACAGTACTCACTAATGATCCAAAGAGCACAAGAACAAACACGTGCAGATCGGATTTGGTAAAAAGTGTCTAATAGCCTTGTTATAATCGAAACCCTCAACTTTGGATTCGTTTCGATTATTTCCCGTACAAAAACAGCTACGTCCATTGCAGAAGCAACGTTGCTATCACCCAAGAAATCCATTAACAAATGCACAACCGTGCTTGCAACTTCAGGGAACTTAATAGCACACGAGTGAATCGCTTGAATGAGCATTTGTCGATACTCGCCATCTTTTTCCAACTCTCCACTTTGAGTTTTCACAACTTCTTTTTTCAACGTAAGCACAACTTCATTAATGTTCCGTGGAGTGATTAAATCGAGAACAATATCGAGTGTTTTCCTTCTGATATCATGATTAGGGCTCGAAAGAGCCCTGAGTACATCCATTATCATATCGACCATAATCTCCCTGTGAGAGATTTTGAGTTCGTTTAAACGGTCTAGAATAATAAGTTTCACGTTGTTGTCGCTTTGAGAGAGTAATAGCTGGCAGTAAGTATTGGCCGCAGCCCTAATTGCAGTAGGAGCAGATGATAACGACACAAGCGTACCAGCACATTCATAAATAACAGCAGCAGAAGGAACATTTAATAACGATATAATAATCTTAATATACTTCCCTTTTTCCCCTTTGTTAGCTCTACACACTTTACGAATCAAATCCAACACAACCATTTGAAGCAATTCTCCCATTCCGCCACTCGGTCAACATCGTCAAAAGGTAATTAACCGCACGGTCCTGCGCACATGTGAAAAGCATGAGAAAGGCGTTTCTTTTGGCTGCTTGATCTGCTTCGTTGAAAGAACTTTCTCAATCATCTCCGAGCATCGATTAGAAGCTGGTCACCTTGCGGAAGCTTGTAAATCGCCATTATAGCAAGTATAGCGTTCCTTCTTACGATTGGATGCCGATGTTCAAGATTAGCCAGGATAGACGGAATTAAGGGCTCGATAATCTCGGTTTCATTCAGACGACAAAGGAACCTTAGAGTCACACCACGAATGTATTCATTCGGATGTTGAAGATTGTTTCTCAAATTTTGACAGATTAAGATCATTTCCGGTAAAATCTTTCCTTTAGAGTCGGTTTTGTCAATGATTTCCAAATAATGAAGGAGTAGCTTCTGAACAGTGTGATCTTCTGAAGGGAGAACATATCTTACAATTGTGATAAAAAGCTGCGGGAGTGTTTCACCGTTAAGTAAAAGCATGACTGCTGTTTTCATGGCTTCAACCTTTGCAGCATCGTCATTCCCTTCGAGAGCTAACTTGATTTCATTGGCGAGTGCAGGTGTTCCTTTGTCAAAGTGGACAAGTAAAGTGCATGTTTTCTCCATCCCGTCTGAAACAAATGACCGAACTTTTAATACTTACATTTAAATCAATCGATCTCTAGTGCAAAAAGACATCATTCATTAAAATTAAAACTGCAAACGAAAATGCTTCACACATCCTACATTGACATTCCTGCTTTAGTACTATATCATATTTAGGGGGTGTTTAATTTAGCTTATCTAATGGGCTTATCAACTTTTTGGAAGATGAAAAAGCCAATAAGCTCACTTTTTTCAGCTTATGAGCTCATCAACTTGATCTTATAGCTTGTTTAAGTCTATAAGTTCAAAGCGATAAGCTAAAACACATGGGCTTATAGAATTTGTAAATCTCTATTAGCTGAAAAGCTTGTCAAATAAGCTAATCCAAACACCCCGTTAGTGAAATCATATAAAAAAAAAGTGGGCATATCGGCTTTTCTAAGTCCCAATAAGCAGGTACATGAGTCAAATAAGCTAATCCGAAAATCCCCTCAGGCTTAAATAAAAGTGGAAAAGCTCATAAGCTCAAATTTTTTGGCTTAGGAGCTTATTAACTTGAACTTGTGCCTATTTAAGTCAAAAATCTCAAATTCTAACCTCGTAAGCTGAAAAAAGTAGGCTTATGTGGTTTTCAAAAATCAATTACGCCGATAAGCGCGTCAAAAAAGCTAATCCAAACATGCGGTTACTATAATCAGATAAAATTTCTTTACAAGGGTGGCAGCCAGATAACAACATAGCCAAAGATCATAACTAGGATGCGACATATCGCCCAAAACACAACCTAATCAACAACTTAAAAAATCTATTGTATAACAATCATATACAAACGACTTTTCCAACTAAGGCGTTTGGAATTGCTTTTTTTTTTTTTTTTTTTTCTGATTACAGATAAGTATATCTAGAAATGGTGTTTGGATTTGCAAATTGTTAGAAAACAAATTGCAAGAGATACTCGGATTTATAAATATTTCTTAGAAAATTTCAATCAAATTCATTAAAAAACGGTTTTAAGTTATAAAATTTCAATCAAATCCCCTAAGGGTTTTTCGATTAGCTTATTTTGGGCTTAAATGAAAGTGAAAAAGCTGATAAGCTCACTTTTTTCGGCTTAGGAGCTTATTAACTTGAACTTATGGCCTATTTAAGTCAATAATCTCAAATTCTAAGCTCATAAGCTGAAAAAAAGTGGGCTTGTGTGGTTTTCAAAAATCAAATACGCCGATAAGCGCGTCAAAGAAGCTAATCCAAATACACGGCAGCCAGATAATAACATAGCTAAAGATCATAACTAGTATGCGACATATCGCCCAGAACACGTCACCATCAATAAATCTAACCAAATCATATACACATTCGACTTCTCCAACTAAGGGGGTGTTTGGAATTGCTTGTTTTCTCTGATTAAAAATAAGTATTTCTAGAAATGGCGTTTAGAGTTGCGAGAACAAATTGCAAGAAATACTCGGATTCATTTAATAAGATTATAATTTCAGCAAATATAAACATTTTCCTACAATTACGATTTCCTACTACAAATCCAAACCCGAACAAAATTCTTAGATCGATACAACAACATAAGGTGAAGATCCAAATAACGAATCCTACGATAATAACAGTGACAAAGCCAGATATCATATCATAATAAGCTTATATAAGCCGACAAGTCTCCAAATAAGCCGGAAAATTATAACCTTAAACTTCAAAGTTTTGAAATAAGCAGCTACGATTTCCTCCTAAAAATCGAAACCCGAACAAAATTCTTAGATGACTACAACAACAACATACATAAGGTACAAGGTGAAGATCCAAATAACGAAGAATCCTACGATTAAACGAGATACATAATAATTCAGTCATTTCATATCAAACTAAAAATCCAAACTTTTAAAAACCCATATCAGATCAGATCAGAACAGATCTACATTATAACAAGTTGAACAAATTATACTAGTAATCAAATTGAATAGTTAACTGAAGTGGAATTACGTTTGAATTGGTACTTGTGTTTAGATCTGATTCAATTTCAGATCTTCTTGTTTTAGTTTTTTGGGGGGTTTTTGAAGATTTATATGGGGAAAAATAAAATAAAAATATTGTTAACGGTAGATCGATTTCTGTTTATTTTCTGGGAAAAATAAAGCTAAATGATATGATACGAGGAGGAGGGTGTTTGTTTTAACTTTTGGCTCCTTTGCGGATGGATTGTCTAGAGGAGGAGGGTGTTTGTATTAGTGGATTTTATAGTGTTATACCTGGTGTTGTCAAGATCGGGATCTTACCTAGGATCGTTTTCATCTTTGCAAGATCGTGATCGTAAGATCGGATGGGGATCTTAAGATCATACTCTAATGTTATTTCTTAATAGTTTATGTAATCTTAATAGTTTTTGAATTCTACAAACAACTCGTAAATTATAGTTTTTTTAGTTTGTAATCCGAGAAAAGTAAGATCGGATCAGATTAGATCTTAAGATCCTATGGTCAAGATCGGGATCCTATAAGATCTTAAGCTTGCAAAGATCCTATGTAGGATCCGGATCGTTTTGCGTTCGAGATCGTAAAATCGTGAGATCCTAAGATCAGGATCGGGATCCTGACAACTATGGTATGTTTACATATATGTTGTCTGTTTGTAGATAAATAAATGGTCATTTGTTTTGTGTGCTGAATAAAGTGTCTCAATTAGAAAAAATTATTGTTATACCTTTTTATTTGAAATAAGTGTTGAATATAGGCTAAGAAGTAGGAGGGTAAATATATAAAAGTAAGATAAAAGTGATGACTTAATATAGAGACTCTCACTCCCATCGCTTTTTCTAGGAGGTAAATTTAAATTAAGCACCAAACAAACACTCAATTAATGACTTAATTACCTATTTGTGAATTAAGACTCTTTAAGTCATTACCAAACACTATCTTAGGGCTCTTAGTGTACTGTTTGACTGTTCGCGAAATATTGAATACTATTTTTTTTTAACACTAATGAATTATTATGTTTCATGATGATTTTTTTTGGCAAATTGCATAAAAAGGTACTCATCTTAGGTCCAATTTCAATTAAATGTACTACTCTTATTTTTCTCAATTTAAGGTACCCGATTTTTTTTGGCCGATTTAGGTTTTTTTCTAACTTCCCTTAACCATTTTATTAGTAAATTACATATTTGGTCCTTGAGTTTGTATAGGCATTTCATGTTTGGTCCATTTTCGTCCGTTTTCATACGTTTGCATACGTTTTCGTTCGTTTTTACATGTTTTTGTCCGTTTACACGTTTTCGTCTGTTTTTGCACGGTTTCATCCATTTTTACACGTTTTCGTCCGTTTTTGTAGGTTTCCGTCTATTTTGCACTTTTCTGTCTGTTTTTACACGTTTTCGTCTGTTTTACGTTTTAAATCTTTTACGTTTGTCGCATTTTACGTTTAGTATGTTTTACGCGTTTTCGCCCGTTTAGACGTTTTCGTCCGTTATTACACGTTTAAATCGCATTTTTACGTTTCGTCGGTTTTGCGTTTTCATCCGTTTTACGTTTTCGTCCATTTTGCACTTTTCCATCCATTTTACGTTTAGTATGGTTTTGCGTTTTAAATCTGTTTTACATATTTTGTCCATTTTGTCCATTTTACGTTTGGTCCGTTTACACGTTTAGTCCGTTTTTATACATTTTCGACGTTTCGTCAATTTTACACGTTTTTATACACACATTTATACACGTTTTTATTCACGAGTATAAAAAGTGTAAAATGGACGAAAACGTGTAAAAACAAACGAAAATGTGCAATAACGGGTGGAAACGTGAAAAAAAGGACTGAAACGTGCAAAAACGGACGAAAACGTGTAAGAATAGGCCGAAACGTGCAAAATGACGAAACGTCAAAATGTAGCAGCGTGTAAAGCAGATGAAATGTCAAAACAGGGCGGCGTGTAAAATAGACGGCGTGAAAAAGGATGAAATGGGCAAAATGGACGAAACATCGAAAATAGACGTAAAATTTGTAAAACATTCAAAGACGGACGTGTAAATTTGACTAAGCGTGCAAAATGGACCGGCGTGCAAAACAAGCGGCGTAAAATAGTTATAAGCGTAAAAGCGGACGAAAGTAAAAACGAAAGCGTGCAAAACATATGGAAGCGTGTAAAACGGACGGCGTAAAACATACGACGTGCAAAACATATGGAAGCGTGTAAAGCGAAAACGTTTAAAAGCGGACGAAAATATATAAAGCGGACGAACACGTATGCAAAGCGTATGAAACCGGGACGAAAATGGGCCAAACATGAAATGCCTATACAAACTCAAGGACAAAACATATAATTTACTAACGAAATGGTTAACGGAAGTTAGAAAAAATTCTAAATCGGCCAAAAAAAAGGTCGGGTACCTTAAATTGAGAAGAAAAAAAAAAGAGTAGTACCTTTAATTAAAATTAGACCTAAGATGGGTACCTTAGGAAGCAAGAAAAAAAACCAGGCCCGACTCGAGACCCGTTTGACCCAGACCTATCCTTCCAAGTGACCAATCTAAACCCAGAACCATCTAGACCTAGACCCATCCAAGACCCGATCCGACCTAACCATTTTGCCACCTTTAGTTGCCAATGAATTGCGGTTTTTATTTTCCTTAAGAAAACACATATTATTAAACTAAAAACAAAATTTCAATGCATAAAATTTAATACGACATTTCGCTAAAAATAAAATTACAATACATAAAGAAACTACATTTCTCTTGTTGTTGTTCTTAATGTTGTTGCTAGAGATGATTCACAAGATCATGGCGAATGTCCTTATGCACATCTTTGTCACGTTGTTCCTTTGTGTATCGCATTTCTCGACCCATGTATTACATATTGGCTAAGGGACTAAAATATATCTCGTTAATTTCAATTATTTGGGATTTTTTATCTTTTAGTATCATGTTATGCAATACGATGCAATAATACATAATCTTACGTATTTGCTCACTTCGTAAGCACGCGCGGGTTGTGCTATAATCCCCCAACCACCTTGTAAGAAACCAAAAGCTCGCTTTACATATTTTCTTGCACTTTCTTGAGCCCTTTAAAATTCAAATCATGTTGATTTCGTGCGACCGTATATGATTTGAGAAAAGTAGCCCAAGTTGGACAAATACCGTCGGCTAGTTAATATCCTTTGGTGTATGTCTTACCATTCACCGTATACGGACCCTCCGGAGCGATATCGTAAATGAGGTCTTCAAATAAATTCGAATGATATAGAACAGTTAGGTCGTTATTTGCACCCGCTATACAAAAAAATACATGTCAAATCCACAATTCTGGTGGTGCAACTGCCTCAAGAATATTATCGGATTTTTGTGATCCCCATTTGAATTGCCCGTTGTAAGAAGTCAGACAATTCATTCATTCCCAATGCCTAAAATCTATACTACCAACCATACCCGGGAACCCATGATAAGTTTCTTGTGTTTCATATATACTCAAAATATCTTTAGGTGAGGGTTTCTCAAATACTCCTCCGAGTAAAAATCCCATAAACATTTGGTAAAATTGTCCAAATTACCACGGCTATAATGTTCACCAATTTGTAAATATTCATCAAAAGCATCGGGTATTGTCATGTACGTCAATTAGCATATAACGGACGTGCATTTTCATTATATGACTAATACTCATTCTCTTAGAGGCATTTTGCCGAGACCTAAAAAATAAAAAGTGATTGGGAATAGGTTCAACTAGTTAGTTATACCTTCAACTAGTGATAAAAATAGTTTTGAACTTATTCGGAGTGGTCGCCTACAATTCTTTTCAAGGTATTTTGGATTGTCGCCAAAATAATCTTCCATAAAACGTATTTCAACACCTTCGTAGTCTCGTGGTATGGACGTCCGAGTGTTTGAGCTAATGACTTCATCACCATCAAAGGCTAGATATTGTTCATAATAATCGTATAAAGGTAATAACTTTTCAGCTCGATCTTCTTCTGAATAACCGATGCGGATAATTGTAAACAAAAAAAGTTTTACAATCCTCCTAGGTAGTGTACCTAACCGTTGTAGTGTAGTATAAGTAAGATACGGGGGATTTATTGTTCTCTAAGGGAATAGTGTTGTGAAGGCTCGAAGTGTATGACAAATTAAGTCTAAAGGTTGAGGGATGATTATTTTTGGTCTTTTTATATTTTTTAGAAAGCAATTAAAAATCTCGGGGCATGAAGAGTTTGGTTTCATAACTACTAATTAACTAACTAAAACGAAATATGCAGAAAAGTAAATTGGTGAAGTCGTATGATAAGTAAATTTGTTTAATTAGACTCTTACTACTCCCTAGTTATATCCTATTGATTAGTCGAACATACACATCTTTGTTTTAATTAGCGCGTTGTATTCCTTTATATCAGTCGTAGGGAGGTGTCAAATGCCCTAACTCTATGAATGTATAGGACTCGTTAAGAACCTTAATGTCAGTGACCGCAATTCCTAAAGTAAAGAATATATAGGACTCATTAAGACCCTTAATGTCAGTGACTAAAATTCACGCAATATATACAACGAACAAACCATCTATTGCACTATAGTGGAGCGTTTAGTTGGGCGTTCAAGCAAGCATCCTAAGATCTAGCCAGTTTTTCAACTCCTAACGCGATAACAACTAATTAAACAAGAGACGACAATCAATAATCAACAACTAAGTTTCATTCAATACTAAGCAAACACTAATAGATCTAGCCTAGCATGTTAAAGAGAGGAGAAGAAAAACAATTAATTACACAACACATATACATATTGTAATGATTAAACTAAGAATAACTTATCTTCAATTAAAACATGAAGTATTGGGGGTTAAAAACCCTTACAAAAGCTGGCAAATTCGTACACTAAAAGGTCTCTCCAAAGTCTTACCAATACGTGTGACCTATAAAAATCATACGAAAAATATATATAGTATTAGAACTATGACAGTGTCACTTTACAAGTGTGACGCCATCAGATCGCCGTCATTAGGGTTTTATGAACTTCACCGACTTAGTTGTGACGGCGTCACCTTAAGGGTTGTGAAGCCGTCGCTCTTCACTTTTCTGGTCATGACGCCGTCAGCTTAAAACCGTTACCATCCTCTTAAGCGTCACTTGTAAAATTTATAACTAGATCATCTCCGTGATTCTTCAAGTGATGGTGTCACGTTATATCTGTGACGCCGTCCCACTAGGGATGGCAAAAAAACCCGAACCCGACGGGGAAACCCGAAACCCGAACTTTTTTGGGGCGGGACGAGGCGTGCTTATCGGGTTTTGGGGCGGGTTTCGGGGCCTTAACGGGGATTCTTATCGGGTTTGGGGCGGGGACGGGGCACACCATCCCTGCCCCGATATGTATACATATAAATATGTGTATATACATAAAATATTGTGTTAGTATTTGTGTACTAAAAGTGTAATTCTCTATATTTTGTTATTTCTTATCTTTGTGATATTTCAAGTTGTGATGATACAAGCTTGTTTTTTGTCATAATATTCTAAAAAAGTTTTGAATTATTCCAATTCTCAATTTATTATTAATAGAATCTCGATTCTTCAAGTTATTTTATAAAATTATAATGTTAATAGTGTAAAAATAAAGGTAAACGGGGAACAACACAAGTATGATGGAGCATCACGCTCAATAATGACAACCCGATAAGACCCCATTGGGGAATGGGGTGGGTTTGGGGGAGCATCTTGCCCCAACGGGACGCCCCGATAAGATCCCCAATGGGGTTTGGGGCGGGGGATGGGGATAGCCGCCCCGCCTCAAACCCGCTCCATTGCCATTCCTACGTCCCACCTTCTTTTCATGGACGTTTTCGTAACTTGGTCGTTTTCTTCGTTTTCTTATTCAGATGAGCCAAAAACACTTCAATTTCTAACATTTGCTTCCGAAGTACCTAAAACTCAAATTAAAACGATTCAGAGCAATAAATAATCAAATATGTACGAGTTTAGAGGTTAAATGACCCTTAAAAACGCATGTTTTACACCTCATCAATAACTCATGTTGAAAGTGTATGAAATGGGGAGAAAATTGAGTGTTTGAGGTTATTTATATGATATCTATACTAACTTATAATGTATTTGGGACTTCCTACAAAAGGAAGTCTAATTTTAAGACAACACACCTTCTTTTTATAGCATGATTTCAAGACTTGTAACATTGAATGTATTGTAACCTCAAAACTTGTAACATTGAATGCATTAGTTATAAAACTAATTTTTTTATTTTTAAAACACTTCTACAATGCAAAATACATGCAATTATACATATTGTACAAGCTAATAAAACAAACAAAGCTTCATACAAATTATATGCAAATAAGTTGATGGTACGTAGGTTTTAAAAACCGGTCCAGACCAACAGGTTCAACCGGAACCTGAGTCGCCACATGTTCGGCAAGCCAATAAAAGCCGTCTGAAAACGAACCTGAAAGGACCGTCGGAACCAGTAAAAATGGGTGAACCAGGCCGGACCGGGATCATTTTCTTCTTGTTTTTCCAGGCTAATCAACTTGTAATCTTATTTTGTCGATGCCTGCATTATAATCACAGGGTACCCGCTGCCACAAAGCGCGATTACCCTCCTATTTTTATTTATTTTCATAATAATTTTTTATTTTCATAATACCTTTCACATAATGAAAATAATTTATTTTATCTTCATCACCTTTCTTAAATCATAAGCTCACTTATAAGATTTTATGTTGATCTATTTATTTTCTGACCTTACCTTTATACGAAGTTGTTTGTCTTACTATTGTTAATCTAAATTAAATTACAATCATTCATAAAGTTATGATCACAAAATACGCATACATCTAAAAGCATATGCTCGCCGAAAAATTTAGTTATAAAGGTATACACCGTTGCATTATGCGGGCACCTGCTAGTTATATGATAAATATGAAACAGGGAGAAAAATGAGTGTTATAGGTTGTTTGTATGATAAAATGGGTATTTATCTACAGGTGAAAATGAGCCGAGCCGCTCGTGAAAAGCTTGGGATTGGATTGGTAAAAAATCTCAAACGAGCCAAGCCTAAACGAGCTCGAACCCGAGCTCGAGCCTAAGTTGCAGCTTGTTTATTAATCGATCAGCTCGAGCCCGAGCTTTACATACAAAGCTCATTTGAGCTCGCGAGCCTAAAAGACATTATGATATTTTAAGTATTGAACATATATGTGAGCCGAGCTCGAGCTTATTAACGAGCTCAAATCATATAAACGAGCCGAGCTTGGGCTTAAACAAGCCGAGCCTATATAACATACCACGAGCCTATTTAACTTTTTATGGCCAAATCGTATAAACGAGCCGGGCCCGAGCCTATATAGCATACCACGAGCCGAGCTCGAGCTTAATGTTTATGGCTCGAAACGAGCCGAGCTCGAGCTCGATCCTTTTAAAACTTAAACGAGATGAACCGAGCTCTGACAGGCTCGAGCTCAGCTCGGCTCGTTTCCACCACTATCGGAAAAAATGATATTTTTTTTACCTTTGCCTTTTGTAGCCATTGCCCAACGTTTAAATTCACAAAAAAGACATAAAATGATCGTCATCCGGTTGGCGATGGCACCTATAATGCCGATATGGCGCCATGACCGGTACAACATGGCAACACCATAGGTGGCCAAAATCGCCTATAGCGTGTTGTCCGAGCACTATGAGAGAGAGAGAGAGAGAGAGAGAGAGAGAGAGAGAGAGAGAGAGAGAGAAACTAATGGTACATAACACCATTTTAAGCATAGCTCTTAAAGTTGCGTTTAGCTTTTCTCTTAACTTTTTAATTCTTAGCTTTTTAATTGTGTTTTGTCAAACATAGCCCTAAAGGTTATGTTTAAGGAACAAAAATACGCATAATTGTGATAGAGTTGATTAAAATAAGTTAAATGCAACTTGGTTTTAAATTGCGTGCGACGATCCGTTGTGCTTATGGTTCAAAAGACGGATGCGTGATGAGGTTGCGAGCGCATCACGGACGCACGACGCTAGGTAATTAATAAAAAATATAAAATATATATAGTTAGATTACTCGATAAGTAAATGAATAAATATGAAATAAGTCAAGTGCATAATGATACTACTTAATGTTATAACATCAAATATGTCAACTTATTGGTTTGACTAGAAACAAAAAGTCAATTAAACAATAAAATTTTATACCAGTTGATAAGGTTTTAAAAGGTACCTTTTTGAGGGGTCGTTTAAGCCCTTATTTGATCACTTTTGTATCCGTTATTGCTTAATATCGTTCTTTTTCACTTTTTAGGTCTCTTGAAGGCAAAATGCTGGAATGGCACTTATTTGGACGAAAAGCGATTATACAAAGAAAATGGCTAAAGTCGAATCGAGACACTCAAAGTCTTGAAAACATAAGGTGGCGTCGGTGTTAAGTGTGGCGCCGTCGGAGGATTTTGTGGACGGGACGTAAGCCAAAACACCTATTTTCAAGCGACGACGTCAAGTTATAAAAGAGTAGGTCGTCGCAACTCGCACGACCTAAATGTAATCCGTAGGCGTCGGAAGTCAAGAGGACGACGTCATAAGCATAAGGTGACGCCGTCGCAAGTCTAACGTGGCCAAGACGAAACCCTAATGACGGCGACACGACGCGTCACAAAACATAAAGTGGCAATCGCGCATGTGTAATATTATATATAAAATCCAATTTTCGATTATTTAGTGTGTAGTCTTTTGGAGTAAAACATAAACCGAACCAATCTTTGTCTTGTACTGATATTTTAGGGTTCCAAACCCTATCTTACACCAAGATAAGTATTTTACTTCATTAATACAATTATGTCTTTGATTAATTGTGTGTATGCTTGCATGTTTTCCATGTCCGGCTAATATACTTGTGTGTTTGCTTAGGGAATATGAAACTTAATTATTGAATATTGATTGGTTGTTTCTTATCTTAGTTGATTAATGATCTAGTAATGCGATAGGTCATTCGTTGTGTACTTAATGCTTGATTAAATCTTTGTGACCTTAGAATATGACTCCTTGGGTAGTTGTAAGCTAAACCATCCAAAGAGTGCCTTAGAGTAAGAGTTTATTATCCCTAGTGGGTTTTGTAGACGAGACCCTTTGGTAAGTTCAAAGAGTTAGGGAACATACACATACCCTACAACCTTAGACACACAACGCAACTAGGAATAAGGGCGTGACAATTCAACCACCAATAGGAGATAATTAAGGAGTAGTAAAACCTAAGTAAACACATCTTTAAACTATCATACGAGCACACATTAATTAGACATAGACTACATACACCTTAGATTAGATAATTAGATAAGTAGAGTAATCGGTAGCAATACCAACCCCAAATTCAAACCCCTAGATTCGTACCTTTCCTTTCCTTAAAAATATAAAAGATAAAAATAATCTTCCTCAACCACAACCTTAGCGTAGTAACTTCTCACTAGCATTCCTATTCCCCAGAGAATGATATCAATACCCGTGGCTTACCCTAATACTACACTACAATGATTAGGTTCTTGCCTAGGGTGTTGAAAAACTTGCTCGATTTAAAAGGAAGTTCCTTTAACCCGAGCGGCGTGTGGCGTTATCAAGTTTTTTGGCGCGGCTGGAGAATAGAATAGCTAGTTAGTAGTCCACTCGTTTAGGTTTCTTTACTTGATTCCTATCAAGTAAACTTTTTTTTCTCATTTTAGCTTCCTCTTAGTCTATCCCCTCTTCGTGACCTTTGTTGGTGGCTCCATCACTTTTTATCATGGAAGGTGATAACCACCACCATTCATCAACCCACCACCAATTGACCGCCAAGAGCCCTACTCTTGGTGAATACTCAAGACCAAGCCACTCGGGCTATAGGAACACCATTGAGCTTCCCGACCAAGCCCAAACTACTACCTTGCGATCCGACACCATCCGGTTGATGCAAAGCGGATGTGCATTCCATGGACTTCGTTCGAAGATCCAAATCGACATCGAGGATTTCCTCAAAATTATCGATTCCATCAACCTTGATGCTACTACTCGGGAGACCACGCTGCGTCTCTTCCAATTCTCTCTACGGGACCAAGCTAGTAATTGGCTTGAGCGACTCCCGCATGCCTTCATCTCAAGTTGGGATGATCTTACCTCTCGCTTCCTTGCTCAATTTTCCCACCGGGAGAACCACTAAGCTTAGGAATGACATCTTGATGTTCCAACAACGCCAAGGTGAATCTCTCTGGCATGGACTCGATTCAAGGACTTACTTCATAAAGTCCTCATCACGGCATTGATCTTTGGCTCCAAGTCTAAATTTTCTATGATCATGTCAACTTCCCACCAAGCGATCCATTGACCAAGCGGCGGTGGAAAACTTAGTGATCTCACCGCGGAAGAATCATGGGGTATGATAGAGGACCTCGCCTCTATGACAACGAAAGTTGGGATGACCGTTAAGGCAATCTCCTTGCCTCCTTCCGACCATAGGATGATTGAACTTGAAGATTAAGTAAAATTCCTAATGAGTTCCTCTGAAAATCCTAAATCTTCACCATGTGAACAAAGTTTCTTCCTCGTGTGAGCGTTTGTGATCCTCATAACACGCAGCACTAGCACTCGATCCCGAACATGCTTGGTTGACTACGCATCCTCACGTATTAATGGAGCAGGAGGAAGATTCCCTAATACCGGACCTAGGAATTTCAATGAAACCCGAGAGGCATGGAAAGGCAAGCCCGACTTCTACTGGGGACAAACCAAGGAATTCACTTCCAATGATTTTTCATAGCCCCCACCTAACGGTCCTAACCAACAAAACATCGAAAGGATGTTGCAAAACCTTGTTGCATCCCAAGAATCCCAAATAGCTAAGCTCTCGCACCGCTTTGACCAACAACAAGCCAAAATGGATAGGAAGATAGACAACCTTTTGAAAGCCATAACTAATAGTGATAGGAAGGTTAATGCTATCTTAACTCCCGAGCCTTCCGGTGTAGAGATTAAGGACCCAAGTAAGCTAGCTAAGCACGTTCAATTCGTCAATACCATCGCCTTAGTTAAACCTAATGGAACAAATGACGAAGAGGATCATACACTTGAGAATAATGAAACAACCGAGGAAGTAGATGAAGTAGACAATGACTATTTCAATAAGTTTCCTCGCCACCCTCACTTAGTGTGTGACCTCCGTCACATGTATGTTAGGAAAAGCCCTAGAATCAAGTTTGGGAACCCTTGGAATCTTAACATACCATGTTGCATAGGACATCTTTTTGTGGCAAAGGCCTACATTGATCGCAAGTCCCCAATCAACATAATGACTAGCACTGATAAGGTTTTAAAAGGTACCATTTTGAGGGGTCATTTAAGTCCTTATTTGATCACTTTTGTATCCGTTATTGCTTAATATCGTTCCTTTTCACTTTTTAGGTCTCGTAAAGGCAAAATCTCGGAATGGCACTTATTTGGACGTAAAGCGCGAAGATATGAAGAAAATGGCCAAAGTCGAAATCGAGACACTCGCGATTATTTGAATGTAGAAGGCGACGGCGTCGGTGCTATTTGCACGCCGTCCCAGGTATTGTGTGGTCGAACTCAAAACTCGTGTTTTCAGAGGCGGCGTCTAGTTGTGAAAGAGTAGGCCGTCGCTACTCGGACGGCCTAGATGCGATCCAAACGACGCCGGTGAAGAGGACGGCGCCACGGACATAAGGTGACGCCGTCGCAAGGTTAACGTGGCCAAGACGAAACCCTAATGGCGGCGACACGACGGCGTCACTAAACATAAGTGATGCCGCAATTGTAATCTTATATATAGAATCCGAATTTTTCGGTTGTCACACCCCAAATTACTCGTTTTGCGGTGGAATGGAATTCTGGGATTATTTGTCATAGCATCACAATCACAGTTATGTTGAACGACCTAAGGTGTCGTTTGGAAAATACATCGTTTGATTTAATAAACAATCAGAGTTTACAAAGTTCAGGTCCCAAATGAAATCAACTTGTGCGGAAAATAAGTTTAGTACAGTCAAACGATGTTTTTAAAGTATATAAATCCCATGTAAGACGCGTCGTCACCACGACTCCATGATGTGTCCAAATGCATGCCATGAAGTGAATGCCTTAAATACCTGAGATAAAACATGCTAAAAAGTGTCAACACAAAAGTTGAGTGAGTTCATAGAGTTTGAGTTAAAATGTAAAGCCTTTAAAATCGTTTATGCCGCAAAGGCATTGTAAATCGTTGAAATGTAAAGACTTTCAAAATCGCTTATGTAGCAAAGGCATCGTTAAACCGCTCGGTTCAAGTCCCGCCCATACAAAACTTGCAACCGTGTGTTCACAACCCACAAAACTTGCCGGGATGTATATAGAGTTTATGTAATTGTTCGAACACCATAATCGTAGTGTGAGTTAAATGGTTTCACACTCATCGTTAAAATCAACATCGTATTTATTTCACTAAGTTCATGACACCAAAGCGTAAACATCGCACCAATAAAAATTGGTAATCATCGTTTCATCGCCGCCTAATAGGTAATTTGCCAATTTACCTCTATGATTCAAATATAGCGCTCGATTTCCCTAAATGGGTCAATAGGAGCGGAGTGTTAATTCAATAGGCCTATTCACTATACTCGCGCTCACCGAAAGTGACTAATGGTTCATGATGTAGGGACTTGAGCATGGCAAAATACTTAGTGACAATAAAACATCGAATATAGCATCTGATTCAAAGCATTTGTGTTCGATTAAAATGTAGCATGTATCTCCCAAGAGATTGTAAAGCAGTTAATAGAGTAAAAGTGGGGCTATGAATTCACGAAGAATATGTAAGAGTTTAAAGTACTTGTGCAAGTGAATGAAAAGCAGTTTGAGCATGTATCTCCCCAAAGCGATTATGAAAGCAAGTAAAAGTAGGGCTATGAAAACTCACTGGGTAAACGGAATAATGGCAAAAGTGAGTACACCGAGGTTTATAATGTAATCGTCAACGGGACCTATTATCAATGATATGATATGTCATGAGTTGCAATGTAATGTTATGCATGCACTTAATATGTTATTTATACCATTTACGGGTTTTGAAAATATTACTCGTCGTCGAAAAAAAATACTACGCTTGACGTCTCGACCAATCAAAATGACTTTACATGTTTTTACGTCAAAATGTCATCCTACAATGGTTTTATAATGATTTTTGGTGAAATTACCATTTTTCGTCGCAAAACAATGTCGTCGGAAAAACCATGAAATTAACAAAAATGGCTTCGGAAAAGTAGTCGTAAAATGGTGTACGTCGATCGTTAGAGGACGAACTCGACGGTTTTGGAAAGTTTGTATCGATATCTAGAAGTTTCAGTTCAGGAGTTTTCGTCCAAAAGGTCTCGATCATAAAGATATCAAAGGTTAAAGATGGTGGTTTTTGCTAATTGTGTGCAGAAAATAAGTTTCGGCCAATGTTTGAACCTCCGTAATTAATTTACTATGACTCCGCTTGACAAACGGCTTTTTGTTTCGAAAAATATGGCCGGTGAACTTGATTTTACTAGAAGACATTTCGTTATAAAAAGTTTCACATCATGGTTAAAAAAGCGACCATAAACATAGCCTTCTGACTAATGAAATACTTGTTTCGTAAAAATAATATAGTTTTTGGAAAATAATATTTACGGCAACTTTATAAAAGCGTGCATATATTTGTCGTTTCAAATCCGTTTTCTACGTAAAATATGTCCTTACCCGTATCAAGTAAACTAATATCTTTTGAGAAGTCGAAATAATTTGTGAAGCTTAAGGCTCGTTTTTGACCCGAAATATGTAAAAACGCAAGCTGAAATTTTCGAAAAAATACGTTTCGTCGTCAAACTTTAAAATTCACCACGGCCGTTATAACTCCGTTTTATCCGTTCAAAAGGCCACGGATTCGTTTTAAAGCATATTTTCTAAATATCAAGGCCAAAATGTCGTACCAACAGTAGGTTTTCCAGAATTTCGATTTAAGGACAGAACACACAATATAGTTTACGAAAATAGTTTTCTCGGACAAAACCTATTCTAATCCCTTCAAATCAACTCCACAACTAATCTAATCCTACCATACACCTTCTTAGGGTGTCATGGGTTCCTAATCACCATCAAGACCAAAGAATAACTTGGGAATAATTATAGGATGACCATATTGTATATATAACTCAAAAATCATGAAATAAATGGTATAAATCACATAACATGCATATAAGCTCCAAAAATGAAAAGAAACATATGAAAATGATAAGGAACTTGAAAATGGAAGAAATATGCTTACAAATGATAGTGAAGAGGTGTAGGTAACAAGGATTAACTTAAATATCCTTGGTTTTTATTTCAAAACCATGTAAAGGATATAATCTAGGTTGATATATAACTTGAGCTTGATCAAAAAATGGTGATCCCTTGGAGCTTGATGTTAGAACCGGTTATGAAGAGAACAAGGAAGAGAGAAAAGTATTTTACTAAAACTTGGTGAAATGTTAAGATACATGAATGAGATAATGTAAGTAAGACTTATTTGTATTGTATAAAGACATAAGAAATCAAGACCATACACAATTTAATGCAATCAACTCCTTGGCGGTTTTGGGGACTTGGTTCCCAATCATATATATTTTTTTTAAAAATGTATTGTGTACATATACTTGTGTAATAATTGATAAAAGGTGTAAGAATATATGTAGAAAATGTACAAGTATAGGTAAATGAAAGTTTTGGTACAAGTAAGTTTTAATAGGTCAAAATAGAATGTAATGAGATGATAAAATTGTAAAAATACATTCCTTGTGAAATTCGGGTGATAAAATAATTATCGTAAAATTTTTAAGAAAACGACGTAATAATTAAACGTTAACGATTAAAATATCAAATAAATTTGAAACACTAGGAAAACTAAAAATATAGTTTTTATAAACTAAATGTAAGTTTAAAAATACCTCGGGATCATTTTTGAAAGTAACGGGTTAAATATACCAAATAAAAACTCACGCGATAAAAATTATTAAACATAAAAATTACGCGTTGAAGGTGAAATGAGATGTCGTGAATATACTAATGAGATGCACATGATGTCAATGAAATGTAGACTAATCATAGTCCATATGAAATGTACGTGATGACATGATCATGAATTCGCCGCTAAACCTCCAAGGTTCTGTAATTTGAAATAAGTAAACCAAGTTTACTATAAATGTTGAAATAATGAGACATGTATCGTGTCAAGAAATGACCGAAAGTACGGGTTGTCACATTCGCCCATCTAAAAAGGAATTCATCCTGAATTCAATCGTTGATAGTCTATCGGGTTTAGGGTTTGATGAGGTAAGTTTTCCATTCTCGAGCGAACCCTCAAAAGACTTTTTGGTAACCGATTTTACTTAATCTCACAACTCATCAAACAAGAACTGTCATGAGATTAGGCTAAATCGGTTTAGGTAACGACTTGTTTCTAGCTCGATCTTTGCAACTCATCAAACAAGAAGCATCACGCGGATCAAAGCGGAAACAAGTGGTTTGAAGAAAATCTTTTGAAAATTTGGCTCGACACGGAATTGCTTACATATAAGCCTACTACTCCTTCATTGCATGATTCTTCCTGAATTAGACATAGGTGATCGGGCTATGTATAATTTAGGAGTAACTATGCAATGCTTGGACTAATCGACTCATATGATGTTTGGTGTTGAGTCAACCCGATGTTAAAATTGTGATGAACATCGAGGAGAGAAGACATGGAGAAGTGTCGTTAAAATGATAGTTAAAGTAAAAAGAATTAAAATCCTCGTAAATGATAACAAATCGGAAAGAAAATAAAGTACGATAGATGAGAATATTTTACAACGGGTGGTTTATCAAACAGAAATACATCTTAGGTTATAAAGATTCGAGTACGATAGAAAACATAAACTTAGTACGACATAATACATAAGGAGAAATAAGACTGTTAGTTTCCGAACTTCTTCAGTCTTCCGCGTCGTTGATACCTTGACGAGCTCCTCCTCCTCCTTCCAACATATATACATTCCCATGAACACCTTCAACTGGTTGACCTTGGTTTTGAGGACATTGATTCCGATAGTGTCCTTGTTCCCACATCCGAAGCATGTGACTACGGCTTTACCTTTACAATCCACAGCTAGATGTCCGGTGTTTTGCATTTGTGGCACTTGGCGGGGCAAGGACCCAGTGATGAAAATTACATCGATTACGGTGGGTGTGTTCCAAGATACCCTCTACCTCTCATTGGTGCGTGACATAAACCATTCCCGCTTCTTGCCTTCTATTTTGTTGTTGATGACGGTTGGTGTTGCGGTTTTGGTTGTTGTTGTTATAATCTCCTTGGTCGTTTTCCATTTCCTTTTGTTGTGGTTGATTGGGTTATCATCGTTGTTGTTGTTTTGGTTATTGTTGTAGTTGGTATGATTGTTGGGGTTGTTGTTGTTTCGGTTGGTGTTGGTGTACTTGCCTCGCTTCACCACTTGTGCCATCAATTTCGAGTAACTCGAATAGCTTCCTCGATTGTTTGTGGATCAAGCGAAGTCACATCTCCTTGAATCACCTCGGAAGTCCCCAATGAAAGCCTCTAGCAACTTCTCATTATCGAAACCATGGACGGGCATAACACGGCCAATTCACAGAATCTCGAATGTATGTGTCAATGTCGTACCCAATCGTGACCAATTCATAGAACTCCGTCTCCAACTTTTTGATTTCTGTTCTAGGACAAAACTTCTTAGTCACCAAGCTCTTAAATTCCTCCCACGTAAGCTTAAAAGCATTTTCCATACCAATCGGTTGAGCGTATGAATTCCACCATGACAACGCTCCATCGAGTAAAGTGCTCGTAGCAAACTTAACTTTACTATCATCCGGACAGTTACAAAGCAAAAATACCGATTCTAACTTTTCAAACCATCTAACCATAGCTGTAGCTCCCTCGGTACCTCGGAACTTAGTGGGTTCACCACTTTTGAAATTTTTGTACGAACATTTCTTAACCCCAGATCCTCCGGCATTACCGAAGATGGCAGACTAGTCTTATGGCTCAACTTGACAGCCTCGGCCTCAAGCGGAAGAAGCAGCATCGTTTCCTTTCGACTCTTAAAGCATTAGCAATGCTATCGTTCACCAACTTTTGAATTCTTTGCTTGGGTCATTTCAATGTAGCTTTCTTGATTGCCATATCTTCTTCAAAACAAGAGGAAATGTGAGACATAGCAAAATCCGATGTTAATAATAAGCGCTCAAAGAAATGTGATAAGAAATGATAAATTTGAGGTTATGTTTCAAAATGATCGACGGTTTCCGAAAAGATGGGTTATGAGGTGTCGTAAGTGCTTCAAATGTATGATGGTTTAGTGGCTTAATGTGTGAATAACGTGTAACTCGACATGTTAGTGGTGAAACAAAGGAGTGAGTGACTTCGCCTATATAAAGGTTTATCTCGGCATTAAATCGTTGTCGATGATGAATCGATTGATATAAAATTGTGATAGGGAATGACAAGGAATTCTCCACATTAGAGTATGGGGAAAGATAATGGAATGGGCATTTAAGGGCATCCATGTGACAATCGATGTGAAATGAAAGTAAATAACTCGAAATGTACGTAAAACCGCATGTAAAGTGAACATTCACTTATGATGAAATGATGAGATGCTATGATAATGTAGTTATAGTCTAGGGTCAATGATGCAACCTAGTTCTCTATAATGAAGCTCGATGCCAATCTGTCACACCCCAAATTACTGTTTTGCGTGAATGGAATTCACGGGATTGATTGTCATAGCATCACAATCACGATTATGTTGAGCGACCTAAGGTGTCGTTTGGAAAATACATCGTTTGATTTAATAAACAATCGAGTTTACAAAGTTCGGGTCCCAAATGAAATCAACTTGCGGAAAATAAGTTTAATACAGTCAAACGATGTTTTTAAAGTATATAAATCCCATGTAAGACGCGTCGTCACCACGACTCCATGATGTGTCCAAATGCATGCCATGAAGTGAATGCCTTAAATACCTGAGATAAAACATGCTAAAATGTGTCAACACAAAAGTTGAGTGAGTTCATAGAGTTTGAGTTAAAATGTAAAGCCTTTAAAAATCGTTTATGCCGCAAAGGCATTGTAAATCGTTGAAATGTAAAGACTTTCAAAATCGCTTATGTAGCAAAGGCATCGTAAATCCACTCAGTTCCAAGTCCCGCCCATACAAAACTTGCAACCTGTGTGTTCACAACCCACTGCCAGGATGTATATAGAGTTTATGTAATTCGTTCGAACACCATAATCGTAGTGTGAGTTAAATGGTTTCACACTCATCGTTAAAATCAACATCGTATTTATTTCACTAAGTTCATGACACCAAAGCGTAAACATCGCACCAATAAAAATTGGTAATCATCGTTTCATCGCCGCCCTAATAGGTAATTTGCCAATTTACCTCTATGATTCAAATATAGCGCTCGATTTCCCTAAATGGGTCAATAGGGGCGGGAGTGTTAATTCAATAGGCCTATTCACTATACTCGCTCACTCGAAAGTGACTAATGGTTCATGATGTAGGGACTTGAGCATGGCAAAATACTTAGTGACAATAAAACATCGAATATAGCATCTGATTCAAAGCATTTGTGTTCGATTAAAATGTAGCATGTATCTCCCCAAGAGATTGTAAAGCAGTTAATAGAGTAAAAGTGGGGCTATGAATTCACAGTAATATGTAAGAGTTTAAAGTACTTGTGCAAGTGAATGAAAACAGTTTGAGCATGTATCTCCCCCAAAACAGTTATGAAAGCAAGTAAAAGTAGGGGCTATGAAAACTCACTTGGGTAAACTGGAATAATGGCAAAAGTGAGTACACTGAGGTTTATAATGTAATGCGTCAACCGGGACCTATTATCAATGATATGATATGTCATGAGTTGCAATGTAATGTTATGCATGCACTTAATATGTTATTTATACCATTTACGGGTTTTTGAAAATATTACTCGTCGTCGAAAAAAAATACTCGTTTGGCGTCTCGACCAATCAAAAATGACTTTACATGTTTTTACGTCAAAATGTCATCCTACAATGGTTTTATAATGATTTTTGGTGAAATTACCATTTTTCGTCGCAAAACAATGTCGTCGGAAAAACCATGAAATTAACAAAAATGGCTTCGGAAAAGTAGTCGTAAAATGGTGTACGTCGATCGTTAGAGGACGAACTCGACGGTTTTGGAAAGTTTGTATCGATATCTAGAAGTTTCGATTCAGGAGTTTTCGTCAAAAGGTCTCGATCATAAAGATATCAAAGGTTAAAGATGGTGGTTTTGCTAATTGTGTGCGAGAAAATAAGTTTCGCCAATGTTTGAACCTCCGTAATTAATTTACTATGACTCCGCTTGACAAAGCGGCTTTTGTTTGAAAAATATGGCGGTGAACTTGATTTTACTAGAAGACATTTCGTTATAAAAGTTTCACATCATGGTTAAAAGCGACCGCAAACATAGCCTTCTGACTAATGAAATACTTGTTTCGTAAAAATAATATAGTTTTTAGAAAATAATATTTACGGCAACTTTATAAAAACGTGCATATATTTGTCGTTTCAAATCCGTTTTCTCGTAAAATATGTCCTTAGCCCGTATCGAAGTAAACTAATATCTTTTGAGAAGTCGAAATAATTTGTGAAGCTTAAGGCTCGTTTTGACCGAAATATGTAAAACAAACAAGCTGAAATTTTCGGAAAATATACGTTTCGTCGTCAAACTTTAAAAATTCACCACGGCCGTTATAACTCCGTTTTATCCGTTCAAAAGGCCACGGATTCGTTTTAAAGCATATTTTCTAAATATCAAGGCCAAAATGTCGTACCAACAGTAGGTTTTCCAGAATTTCGATTTAAGGACAGAACACACAATATAGTTTACGAAAATAGTTTTCTCGGACAAAACCTATTCTAATCCCTTCAAATCAACTCCACAACTAATCTAATCCTACCATACACCTTCTTAGGGTGTCATGGGTTCCTAATCACCATCAAGACCAAAGAATAACTTGGGAATAATTATAGGATGACCATATTGTATATATAACTCAAAAATCATGAAATAAATGGTATAAATCACATAACATGCATATAAGCTCCAAAATGAAAAGAAACATATGAAAATGATAAGGAACTTGAAAATGGAAGAAATATGCTTACAAATGATAGTGAAGAGGTGTAGGTAACAAGGATTAACTTAAATATCCTTGGTTTTTATTTCAAAACCATGTAAAGGATATAATCTAGGTTGATATATAACTTGAGCTTGATCAAAAAAATGGTGATCCCTTGGAGCTTGATGTTAGAACCGGTTATGAAAGAGAACAAGGAAGAGAGAAAAAGTATTTTACTAAAACTTGGTGAAATGTTAAGATACATGAATGAGATAATGTAAGTAAGACTTATTTGTATTGTATAAAGACATAAGAAATCAAGACCATACACAATTTAATGCAATCAACTCCCTTGGCCGGTTTTTAGGGGACTTGGTTCCCAATCATATATTTTTTTTTTTTTAAAAATGTATTGTGTACATATACTTGTGTAATAATTGATAAAAGGTGTAAGAATATATGTAGAAAATGTACAAGTATAGGTAAATGAAAGTTTTTGGTACAAGTAAGTTTTTAATAGGTCAAAATAGAATGTAATGAGATGATAAAAATTGTAAAAATACATTCCTTGTGAAATTCGGGTGATAAAATAATTATCGTAAAATTTTTAAGAAAATGACGTAATAATTAAACGTTAACGATTAAAATATCAAATAAATTTGAAACACTAGGAAAACTAAAAATATAGTTTTTATAAACTAAATGTAAGTTTAAAAATACCTCGGGATCATTTTTGAAAGTAACGGGTTAAATATACCAAATAAAAACTCACGCGATAAAAATTATTAAACATAAAAATTACGCGTTGAAGGTGAAATGAGATGTCGTGAATATACTAATGAGATGCACATGATGTCAATGAAATGTAGACTAATCATAGTCCATATGAAATGTAACGTGATGACATGATCATGAATTCGCCGCTAAACCTCAAGGTTCTGAATTTGAAATAAGTAAACCAAGTTTACTATAAATGTTGAAATAATGAGACATGTATCGTGTCAAGAAATGACTGAAAGTACGGGTTGTCACATCGGTCTTTGTGTGGAGAGTCTTTGGAGTAAAACCTAAAACCGAACCTAAGGTGTCTTGTACGATATTTTAGGGTTTTAACCTATCTTACACCAAGATAAGTCTTTGCTTCATTAATTCAATTATGTCTTTGATTATTTGTGTGTATGCTTGCATGTTCTCCATGTCCGCTAATTTATTTGTGTGTTTGCTTAGGAAGTATGAAACTTAATTATTAAATATTGATTGGTTGTTTCTTATCTTAGTTGATTAATGATCTAGTAATGCGATAGGTCATTCGTTGTGTACTTAATGCTTGATTCATCTTTGTGAACCTTAGAGTATGATTACACGAGTGATTGTAGGCTAAACCATCCGAAGAGCGCCTTAGAGTAGGAGTCTATAATCTCTAAGTGGTTTGTAGACAAGACCCTTTGGTAAGTTCAAAGAGTTGGGAGAAACGCATACCCACAACTTTAGAAACACAACGCAACTAGGAATAAGGCGTGACACTCAACCATCAATAGGAGATAATTAAGGAGTAATACAAACTAAGTAAACACATCTTTAAACTATCATCGAGCACACATTAATTAGACATAGACTCCCACAACCTTAGTTTAGATAATTAGATAATAGTAGAGTAATCGGTGAAATACCAACCCCCAAATCCAATACCGAGATTCGTACCTTTCCATTTTCATAAAATATAAAAGATAAAAATAATCTTCTTCAACCTTAACCTTAGCGTAGTAACTCCCTACTAGCATTCCTATTCCCTAGAGAACGATATCAATACCGTGGCTTACCTAATTACTACACTACAACGATTAGGTTCCTTGCTGGGGTGTTATAAAACTTGCTCAAGAAAAGGAAGTTTCCTTGACCCCGAACAGCGCGTATAGCGTTATCAAGCACCTACTACAATTGGATATTGAAGAAGCTATTCCAACTAGGCAAGACCCCAATGATCCTAATGTTGGTTGCAATTTTCTCGGAAGAATTAAGGATTGCCCGTTTATGTAGGTAGTTTCACGTTTCCTACGGACTTCATAATTGTGGATGATATTAGTACGACCATAGACCCTAGCTTGTCCCATGTTATTCTAGGAAAACCTTTCATAGAAAGCACGGGATGACCTATAATCCCTCGTTAGGAGTAGTGCGATTCAAGGATGAGACCGATGACATAGCTTACGAATGCCGTTTAAGATTGAGAAGTTTTCATCACTCTCTAATGATGAAAGGAACTTAAAGCTGTCGGTCTACACTAGAACAAAAGTGGATTTGCCACACGAATATGTGTGACGATATACATATAGTCACACATGTTTTTTCACGGCCGTGTGTGACTAAAGGTCGTAGCGACCATAGGTAGCCTATGGTCACGTGTTTGACTTTTAGTCTCTATTGCAAAGAGTAACCAAAACCGTAACATGTGTGACTAATTAGGTACAAATTTTGTTGGATTAATCCGTATTAGTGACCATAAACAACGTATAGTCACACAAAGCATGTTTGTTTTGGGTATTTAGTCACATACAATTAAGCATAAAGTGGCAAAAGTGTTAATAAGTGTGACCATATGTTGTTTAAGGTGAAGAAATATGTCTTATGTGTGACTATTGATCATCTAATGGCCACTTGAATTTTATGTTTGTGTGGCCTTTTCTAACATTTAGTCACACAAAGCATGTTTGTTTTGGGTATTTAGTCACATACAATTAATCATAAAGTGGCTAAAAGTGTTAATAAGTGTGACCGTATGGTGTTTCAAGTGAAGAAAGGTGTCTTTTGTGTGACTATTGATCATCCAATGGCCACATGAATTTTATGTGTGTGTGGCCTTTTCTAACATTTAGTCACACAAATCATGTTTGTTTTGGGTATTTAGTCACATACAATTAACCATAAAGTGGCTAAAAGTGTTAATAAGTGTGACCATATGGTGTTTTAAGTGAAGAAATGTGTGTTTTGTGTGACTATTGATCATCCAATGGCCACTTGAATTTTATGTTTGTGTGGCCTTTTCTAACATTTAGTCACACAAAGCACGTTTCTTTTGGGTATTTAGTCACATCAATTAATCATAAAGTGGCCAAAAGTGTTAATAAGTGTGACCATATGGTGTTTTAAGTGAAGAAATGTGTGTTTTGTGTGACTATTGCTCATCCAATGGCCACATGAAATTTATGTTTGTGTGGCCTTTTCTAACATTTAGTCACACAAAGCATGTTTCTTTGGGTATTTAGTCACATGCAATTAACCATAAAGTGGCTAAAAGTGTTAATAAGTGTGACCATATGGTGTTTTAAGTGAAGAAATGTGTGTTTTGTGTGACTATTGATCATCCAATGGCCACTTGAATTTTATGTTTGTGTGGCCTTTTCTAACATTTAGTCACACAAAGCATGTTTCTTTGGGTATTTAGTCACATTCAATTAATCATAAAGTGGCCAAAAGTGTTAATAAGTGTGACCATATGGTGTTTCAAGTGAAGAAATGTGTGTTTTGTGTGACTATTGATCATCCAATGGCCACATGAATTTTATGTTTGTGTGGCCTTTTCTAACATTTAGTCACACAAAGCACGTTTCTTTGGGTATTTAGTCACATCAATTAATCATAAAGTGGCCAAAAGTGTTAATAAGTGTGACCATATGGTCTTTTAAGTGAAGAAATGTGTGTTTTGTGTGACTATTTCTCATCCAATGGCCACATGAATTTTATGTTTGTGTGGCCTTTTCTAACATTTAGTCACATAAAGCATGTTTCTTTGGGTATTTAGTCACATGCAATTAACCATAAAGTGGCTAAAAGTGTTAATAAGTGTGACCATATGGTGTTTTAAGTGAAGAAATGTGTGTTTTGTGTGACTATTGATCATCCAATGGCCACATGAATTTTATGTTTGTGTGGCCTTTTCTAACATTTAGTCACACAAAGCATGTTTCTTTTGGTATTTAGTCACATACAAATTAAGCATAAAGTGGCCAAAAGTGTTAATAAGTGTGACCATATGGTGGTTTAAGTGAAGAAATGTGTGTTTTGTGTGACTATTGCTCATCCAATGGCCACATTAATTTTATGTTTGTGTGGCGCTTTCTAACATTTAGTCATGCATCGAATTAAACAAGCTGTGACCAAAAGTGTTAATAATTGTGACTATATGAATCTTTTAGTCACATATAAGAAATCAATATATATCAAAACAAATTCTAATATATAAAATATATTAAAAATATATTCAAATACAATAAAATTGGAATGTATATAAAATTGTAATGTCGTACATAATAATATTCTCAATAATTTAACGACTTGACTCTTGATCTTCTTAGCTTCCTTTGCATGGTATGACTAGAGGCGTAGCGCTTCATATTTAATTTAGGTGCAGTTCTTTTCTCACCAATCGGTTTTATGGTACTTGGTGGTGTTACACCAGGAAACAAAAGCGGGGTATCAAACATCGAATTAAATATGAAGAATGATATATGTAGGTTTATAAAACACATGCATCTATGTACCTTTTCATCGAAAACCACTTGATCCTTTGGCCATGCATAAAACCACCTCTGCATCCTTAACTGTTTTGAGACCGTTACTTCCTACATCCGGTATGCACGCATCCACTAAAGATTTTCAATAGATACTCTGTAGCAATCCTTTGGGAGTGGTGCATTATGAAGCATTTGTTTTCCATCGGTTTTGTACACGGTACCCTCGCAATAATAGTTGATTTCTTTAAGTGCCACGATGCACTTAATTACCTAAAAGATAATTTGTTGCATGTATATATGTATCGATAATTAATTTTAATTAAACTAAAGAACATATGAAAATGTTTAAATACATACTTGTGGTAGTCTTGTTAATGGAGACTCTGTTCTTGTGATCCGAGAAAGTTGGCGTGAAGAATCCTTTCCTTTTGATCTAGTCGATTTCTTAGGTGCGATGATTTAATGATTTCCTATATGTATAATACGGTAAATAAATAATGTATGTAAATTCAAAAATCCCGGGGGTGATTTATTACTTACACTTATTTGAATTTCCTTTTCAAAGTTGCAAGTCCATTAGACTTCTTAATGCTCGCAACTTTCTCACGTCCGACAACACGTGTTCGGCATCCTCATCAACCTTTGCTATTTAAAGATTAATGTTCACGGAGACACACGAAATATAAATTGTTTAAGAAATGAGCGGTATTTAAAGGGTAAAAAAGATGGAATGTTACTTTCTTATGTCTTACTTCCGTTTACATCAATGGAGTTGAAGTTGATACGCAAGCGCCCCCTTTGTGCACCAATTGTTTCATCAAATCAGTATTACGCCTCTTTTTCTTGGCGTTGGCGCCTCTCGGCAAGTTCACTTTGAAGTAACACCACTCTTTCATCGGATGCTTATGCGATTCGAGCGCATCAAAATACCTCTTGTAGGTTACTCCACCTCCCACTCTCGCATATCCTCCCTTTTCCTTACCTAATACAAGCTGTCATGGCATCGATTGCCATGATCAAGCTTCAAGATTCCTTGTTTGATCGTGTCGTCCGTTTCTTTCGCACACACAATATGGGAAATAGGTTATTTAATTCTACGGTATTAACTTGTAACTAAAGTATTAACTAAAACACTACGTATTAACTTATAAATAACAGTTTAAATGTCTGATGCGATTAACTAAAAGTATTAACTAAAACACTACTGTATTAACTTATAACTACGGTTTAAATGTCTGATGTGATAACTTATAACTAAACAAACATAATAATAAAATTTGCGATCAAACTTACAAATTTTTCTCCCACCGATCGATATCTTCATCGTGATATTCTCTGTCTTTTTCACCCTTCCTTTCAACCACGCGTACCCGCGGTGGTTCTTCATCTGGTTCAATTTCTTTACTCTCGATCTTATACACATCAAATACATACAAATGTAAGATAAGCGAATATAAGCGAAACTATGATGCTATTAAATGCAAATGTAAATGTGCAAATGTTTATCGTTACCATTTTTCTATCACACGGGCGTATCCACTTTCGTCCCATTGTATGATCATAAGCAGACTTGGAAGCGACACTTTAGCTTTTCTTGATCTCACCTTGCAACACAAAATCATACGGCGTTTAGATGTAGTAATCTTGATAGTATACAACTAATACATATAGAAACATATGAAAAGGTGAAAGATATTTGAACTTGAATAAAAATGAATAATTAACACCTTGTATTCCTCATTGGTGTGTAGTTTACAAAATTAACCCAATCTTGGCTTTTATAATTGCACTATACTTTGTCGGGACTTCATTTAGTTTTGAAAGGGTATTTTGGTTGGGCAATATGTAGTTTTGTATCAATTTCATTCGAAATTCCTTAGAAGTTGACCAAGGCGATTCATTATCGACTTTCGACCATCAAGTCAACATCAAAATATCATTTGCAAAGATTAAGAAATTGTTGTTAATTAGTTGCACATCTGTAAATCAGAGATAAACTTTTAACACCTTGTATCTCTGACCAAGCCACTACTAGTTAAAAAAGTATATGTGTACCGTGATTTCATCCCACATTTTATCTCTTGCTTACGAATCAACCTTCCTCGGGTTAGAATCACGACACCTATATGCTCACGAACCAAATCACCCAAAAACTTGAAAACAATGCTCTGTTTTTCACGATAACCTATCCGATTGCATCGAAGGTTACACGACCTTTATTCCGTCTGTTTTCCATATTCCTGCGAAACTTAGCTAACCTAGTTATGCCCTCTTAACAACATTCGCATTTGAATGGTTGTTTCGGCATCCTCACCCTCATCGAATCGTCTACGATTCATATTCTAAAGTGTTTTCAATTTCACGATCGGAATAAACCAAATCATCCGGATAAGTGATTTGCGTTGACATGATTCGTCGAAGTAATGTGTTAAAGAAAATTAGTAAACTTAATTGGTAAATAATGGTGTAAAATTGAAGTTCGGTTGTTTTGCTTGAAGGGCGATTTATTAGAGTAAAATAGGGCTAATGATGGGCGGTTTTTCAATTAAGGAAACCATAATTTCCAAAGTAATTTTAAAATTTTGGCTAAAATTTGGCTCCAAATTTGATAATTTTAAATGTGGCTCCAAATCAAACAATTTTTAAACCAAAACACCCACAGCGAAATGGTGCTTACCAGGTCCCAAACACTCATATTACTTCAAACCAGGTGTGTCAAAAACACATATAGCTGCGAGATACACTAAAATCACCACATGGCGCATACAAATGAACAATCAAAAGCTAAAATGGACTTAAAGCAACTAATTAAGCAACTATAACTAATAAGCGGTTCGGATAAACAATTAAGCACAAAAATAGGCAAATCAAACCAAGAGCTGGCGATACATCAAGCGACCTAAGACCTTACTTTAAGGCTATAAATAAGCTATTTATAAGCAATTAGATAAGCTCTAACATCCTCAAGTAGTAAAAAAATCAAGAAAACATGTAAATGCAATTAACTTAAAGCGAAACAACAACAAAAACACCCAATATAGTGGTTCAATCAAAAATAATTGTCATGAACAAACGCCTCTCGGTTCTAAACTTCATAATCGGTCATAAAAAATTGACAACAATCTAAAATTGAACATCCTAATCCTACAATAATACATTATACTAGTGCGAATATGAACTTTAACACCACAACCAATTCCTAAATTCAAAACAACATGAAAAAAAGATGAAACAAACTAGCAAACACATTACATATTTTAACAAACATAATATTAGCATTAGTATGGATAAACCATCAAAAGATCCATACATATTCCATTGTTAATATATCTACATACCATCCCTTTAAACCAAGACATTAGACATTAGACATTAGACATAAGCAGATGACACTAGAGCAAAGAAAACATCCCATTCCATAACGAGAAACCCTTCAACCATTCATCGCTTTGAATTTGTTCTTCCTTGGTATCGATTTCCTCCTAAGATTGAGTAATGAGATCATTCGACCCTATGACTTAGACCTCATGACCTCCCTGTCATCCCTAAGATCCACCAATCTCTAAGGACCTAATGTTTAAAATGGCAAACTAAGTCCTCCTTCTTTTAAACTATGACTATAAATTAGGGGTGTTGATCCGTTCGGTTATCGGGTTTTGTTTCGTTAAATCATTATATTTTATTTTTGTCAATCTGAAACCGAAGCGAACGAACTATAATTAAACCAAAGCGAACCGAAAACCGATTATGAATTAAGTTCGCTTCTTGGGTTGACCGAAATTAAGCTTGATTATTGGGTTGACACATATGGTTTTAAACCGAAAATGGATAAAAGCAGTTAAAGGGACAAAGGCGTCAGCGTATTAAAGCAGACAAAAGCGTGTATAAGCGTAAGAAAATGGACCATAACGTATTAAAAGCAGAAGAAAGCGTGTTTAGAACTTACGAATACGTGTAAAAGTGTAAGAAAACCTTTGAAAGCGGTTGAAAAATTCTTAAAACATACGAAAATGGGTAAAAGCAATGAAAGCGGGGTAAATGGGACGGCGTGCAAAGCAGATGCAATCGGCGAATGTGTGTAAAAGTTATACAAGCGACTAAAAGATGAAAAAACCAGCTAAAGCGTGCAAACACGGACGAAAACACAGTAAACAAAAAGCGGAGCGATATAAAAACCGATTAAAAGGGACAAAGGCGTAAGAAAGCGGACCAAAGCGTATTAAAGCAGGCGAAAACTTGTATAAGCGTACGAAACGTGTAAAAGTGTAAGAAAACCTTTGAAAGCGGTTGAAAAATTCTTATAAACATACGAAAATGGGTAAAAGCGGATGAGAGCAGGGTAAATCGGACGAAAAAGACGAAAACATATGTAAAACATATGAAAATGTGAAACGTTTGAAAATGTGCGTTAGTATGTAAAAGCAGACTAAAACTTATTCAAGCGGACGGAAACATGAAAAACTAGCGGCGTGTAAACACGGACGGCGTAAACAAAACCGGAAGCGTATAAAAGCAGTTAAAGGGGACAAAGGCGTGCAGCGTATTAAAGCAGACAAAAGCGTGTATAAGCGTGAAAGCGGACCATAACGTATTAAAGCAGAAGAAAGCGTGTTTAGAACTTACGAATACGTGTAAAGTGTAAGAAAACCTTTGAAAGCGGTTGAAAATTCTTAAAACATACGAAAATGGGTAAAAGCAGATGAAAGCGGGGTAAATGGGATGACGTGCAAAAGCAGATGCAATCGGCGAATGTGTGTAAAAAGTTATACAAAGCGGACTAAAAGATGAAAAAACCGGCTAAAGCGTGCAAACACGGACGAAAAACGTAAACAAAATGGAGCGATATAAAACCGATTAAAAGGGACAAAGAGCGTAAGAAAAGCGGACCAAAGCGTATTAAAGCAGACGAAAACTTGTATAAGCGTCACGAATACGTGTAAAAGTGTAAGAAAACCTTTGAAAGCGGTTGAAAAATTCTTATAAACATACGAAAATGGGTAAAAGCGGATGAGAGCAGGGGTGTCGGACGAAAAAAGACGAAAACATATGTAAAACATATGAAAATGTAAACGTTTGAAAATGTCGTTAGTATGTAAAGCAGACTAAAACTTATTCAAGCGGACGGAAACATGAAAAACTAGCGGCGTGTAAACACGGACGGCGTAAACAAAAGCGGAAGCGTATAAAAGCAGTTAAAGGGGACAAAGGCGTGCAGCGTATTAAAGCAGACAAAAGCGTGTATAAGCGTGAAAGCGGACCATAACGTATTAAAAGAAGAAAGCGTGTTTAGAACTTACGAATCGTGTAAAGCGTAAGAAAACCTTTGAAAAGCGGTTGAAAAATTCTTAAAACATACGAAAATGGGTAAAAGCAGATGAAAGCGGGGTAAATGGGACGGACGTGCAAAACAGATGCAATCGGCGAATGTGTGTAAAAAGTTATACAAGCGGACTAAAAGATGAAAAAACCGGCTAAAGCGTTGCAAACACGGACGAAAACACGTAAACAAAAGCGGGGCGATATAAAAACCGATTAAAAGGGACAAAACGTAAGAAAGCGGACCAAAGCGTATTAAAGCAGACGAAAACTTGTATAAGCGTGCGAATACGTGTAAAAGTGTAAGAAAACCTTTGAAAGCGGTTGAAAAATTCTTATAAACATACGAAAATGGGTAAAAGCGGATGAGAGCGGGGTCGTCGGACGAAAAGCGGACGAAACATATATAAAACATATGAAAATGTGTAAACGTTTGAAAATGTCGTTAGTATGTAAAAGCAGACTAAAACTTATTCAAGCGGACGGAAACATGAAAAACTAAGCGGCGTGTAAACACGGACGAAAAGCGTAAACAAAACCGGAAGCGTATAAAAGCAGTTAAAGGGGACAAAGGCGTCGAAAGCGTGTTAAAGCAGACAAAAGCGTGTATAAGCGTATGAATGTGTGTATAAGCGTGTATACGCAGGCGAAAAAGTTTTCAAAAAGTAAACAACCCCTAACTCATATAGTATGGCTAAACATATGTGTGAGCATCCTATTGTGTAAGCAATTTACGTAATATTGTATGCAAGTAGTTACATGTAAGGTATTGCAATTGATGTTATCATGTGTCGACATCCTATTGTGTCGGCAATTCTTGTTGCGTAATGTTGTTGTAACCTTGTCGGGTAATGTTTACGTGGGTTTGTTATGCAAATTTGCATGGTTCGCAAATTAATAACAACGAATTCATTGTTTGCCAAAGTTGTAGTGATGACTAACTTTGATTTTTGTCAATGTGCTACATTGTAAAGATGACTAACTTTGATTTTGGTCGATGTATTGCAGTTGACATAAATTTTAAGAATTTGAGCAAATCCGATAACCGCTAAAACCGATAATCAAGAAAGCGAAATCGAGAAAACCGAAACCGAAAAACCGCTTATCACGGTTCATAATGCATTTTACTTATCTAATTTGATCATTTACTAACGTCCATGGATTACATATCATTAATGTGATCGTAATCTATAAGCGTCAAATAAGTAGTATTACTTATTTTGTTAGATATGGTAATTTGAATGTTGCTATTGCGACACAACAACATTACTATTATTCTAATATCTTTAGTGTTATTTAATTTTACTAAAATGACATATTACGTTATAATTTATGTTATTGTTAGCCCGATTCGATTCGATTAATTTTTTGAATGGTTAACCGTGACCCGAACCGCGGGTAACGCTCATTCGGATACCCGCATGTCCGGTTACCCGCCTAATGCAGTTCGGTTTTGGATAGTAGAATGAACTACCGCCCGTGATCGATAGTTAAAATCTCTAAGCGAATCGAGGCGAACCCCGTGAACACCCTACTATATAGGGCTGGTTTAGATCCAATGAAAAATGAAGGGTTTAAATTGCAATATTAGATATCTTCCTAAATACTCCTCCCGCATATCACTTTTTCTTTTCTTTTTCTTGAACTATTGCATATCACATTTATGCATGGAAGAATATGAAGGGCTACTGATAACACCCAAAATAAATTTTCCGATGCCTCTTAAGTGTTTTTGTGATTATTTGTGCAAATTGTGAGGTACATTGTAATTATGTATACTTACCTAACCATAAAATCAACACACTAAGTATCAATCATTTTACTCTTAAAACCTGACTATCAATAATTTTACCTAAACACACAAAATGTCTTCCACACCTAATATCGATGAAATGAAAGCCGCCATTGAATCCAAGCAAGCTCGGCGATGCTTTCGAGTTGTTGATATTGCAAGACATAGCAGAGGAGAAAAAGTTGATCGGCGGATGGGAGAAGAGAGCGGCGATTACGAGGCTGTTGCCAAAAAGAGGAGACAATCGATGAGGTGGTAGTTTGTTTACTCGTTTCAATCTTTGTTGCGACAAGCGGTGAGTATGCCGCCGTGAGATCTGGTTGAAGGATCGAAGGAAGATTGATTTCTTGGCTCGACTTTTGGTGCTATGTCGTCGAGTGCTGTCGGAGAAGGAGGAGTTCTTGGAAGATTTGGATGAAGGTGATGAGTGCGAAGATGGAGCATAGGAAGCTTTGGAAGTTTTTTGTGTTTTGATGATGTATAGTTGATGGTTGTATGGATGCTTGCTATTAAGCGCTACTTTGTTTATATAAGTAATTATATGTAAATGATCAATGATCAATGATCGATTACAATGGTTAATTTTAGGTTTTAATGCTTTATTAACTTGAAAAAATAAGTTAGTTTTATTTATTTATTTACTTTTATTAGAAAATGGTCAAGTAGTGTGTGTTTGACTTTCGATTATTTCACACATTTATCTCTCTTACACTCGGTCAAAACACACGGTTAGATTATAATTAATAGCAGATTTAGGGTTTTCAATCAAGCGCAAAATCAATGAAAATAAATGTTAGTCAATGAAATACTCTTGAGGGCTATTATAAAGGGCTTGATTCTCTTCTATTGAGCCTAATATCTCGGTATAAATGTTATAATTTAATGCTAGTTTGTTAGTTTAGGATGTTTATTGATTTATAGATGATATTGTGTTATGTTAGTTTAGGATGTTAGTCGGGGTATTAGTCATTTGCATAGGAAAAGTAGTTGTTTGATGATTTATGGATCATTAGTTGAGGTAATAACGATTACGTGTTATACATGCGGTATGGATGCGTGAAGAATGAGACACGAAGAATGAGATTAGTAGACGCGAAGAATGAGATTTGCGGGTAGGTGTCCCTTTTGCCTCCTTGCGTGTTTTGTTTTGCCGTAGTCTTAGGCCCCGCGTGGTTTGCGTTGCTGTTGTTGCTCCCTTAGGTTGGCTTTGCTTTTGGTGTGCACAGGCTTTTGGTTTTATATACATTGCGCTTTGCTATTGGCGTATTCTGACTGCTTGTGCGTGTTTCTTTTTCTGTATGCCTGTTTGCTTGTTTGCTTGCTTTCTTTTACTACGCTATTGCCTTTTGGTTTCGTCGTATTCTTTCTCTATCCTTTCGCTTTTCGCTATTGCCTTTTGTTTGTTGTTGTTGTTGTTGTGATCGCATAATAGTCAATAAGGTATGCAGTTTAGTAAATATAAAAGCATAGTTAAATGTTAATGTATGGGGACTCGGAAGGGTTAACTATGCTTCTTTTTAGGAAAACACTTTTTTATGATCTTAAATACACAATCAAACCCTTACGAGTTCCCATCTGTTCCTTTTGTTTTTCAACAATCTAGCGATTTGCACAGTGCGAGCAATTGCACAAAGGAGTTGAAGCGACAAAAGGACGAGAGGGATCTCGAAAAGGGTTTGATTGTGTTTTTTTTATGAGGTGTGTTGATTGCGATAATGATATAGTGTGTATTGTTCATGGCGGGCCACTCCTTCATTATCCCATTCAACACATACACTTTCGTAGAATCGATAATTATTTACACTTGGTACTTTGAGCTTCCCTCGAAAACCCATTCCTATGTCCTTTGTCATAGCGGGTTTGGTGCAAATCTTTGCGACCATTTAAGTGAACATGGCAATGGGATTTCAAGTGGACGTTCAAAGTACTAAGCTATCTCCACTTGCTTGCTTATAACATATTGACATTTAACTTTTTGACCATTTCCTTTGCATGTATAAACTCTATTTTGTTCATAAGTGTCTTACTTTGATAGATTTGTGATGATATATCTTAATAAATCAATCGGATGATGTGATAGAGGTATGTTCAACTTCCTTTTGAATCATGACTATATCATATTGTTCCTTAATTTTTTAACAATCTAGCAAAACTATAATTATGATTTCAAAAACATAATTAACCCTTCTCGGTTCCATACAGTTCCTTTTGTTTTTCAACAATCTAGCAAATCGCTGGTGCGAGCCTTTGCTCAAAGGGAGTTAGTTTATTTTGGGCCACATGTGTTTATTTGTGATATGCAAAAGGTGTGATGACGATTATCTTATTTGATATGCAAATGATGTGATTTACCGTATGTTGGCATGGCAATTTTATTACATTATTTTGCGGCCATGGCGGTTATATCCCGATGTTCGGTGTTTATCCAACCTTTTCACGGATCCGAGCCTTGCTAATGCATATCACTGCGCACTCGGTTTGGAAGTTTATATGAGTCGATATACTTGTTATAGACTTTTGCTAGATTGTTAAAAAGTTAAGGATCAATATGATATAGTTGCGGATTCAAAGGGAAGTTGAGCGTACCAAGGTGGCGCGTTACTTTGTAGATGAGTAGGGAATTTCGACATAGTTACCATTCTAAATTCCCAAGCGGTGCCTTTGTTTTTCAACAATCTAGCAAATCGCTGGTGCGGGCCTTTGCTCAAAGGGAGTTGAAGCGACAAAAGGTGCTTGTAGGGGATTCGAAGGGTTCACTAAGTTGAAATTCCATACATCTACAAAGTAACGCGCCACATTGGTATGTTCAACTTCCGTTTGAATCGCAACTATATCATATTGTTCCTTAACTTTTTTAACAATCTAGCAAAACTATAATTATGAGGTGTCGGTGTGTATGAAATTTGTGATGACAAGTATCTTATTAAATCATGCAAATGATGTGATCACGATGTTTTGAAACTATTGATTTATCTGATCGAGCCTCACTATTATGTGCAAAAATGAGTCAATTTTTTTTTTGTATGGTAGATGGGTTGCTGTATACAAGATCTTATTCCTAGTTTCAACATTAAAATTTTAACCATTGCACTTAAAAGTCTTTTCATCATTTGGATAGGCTTTTGTCTTTTCATCTCTGTAAAATTAACTTTTGTAGAATCGATAATTATTTATTCGGCACACCTTTACGTACTGAGCTTCCTCGAAAACCCATTCCTATGTCCTTTGTCATAGCAATAGGTTTGGTGCAAATCTTTTGACCATTTCATAGACATGGCAATGGGATTTCGAGTGGACGCTCAAAGTACTAAGTATCTCCACTTGCTTGCTTATAACATAGGTGTCTTACTTTGATAGAGGCGTGTTAAGCTTACCATGACCATCAACGCTTTGATCAATTATGACGGGTAGTTTTAAACTTGAGATTGCCCATATCTTGACTGGTTTATAGCAATGTATAGACGATTATGTCGCATGTTTGTGACCGTTTTATTTTATATGCATAATATTATCACAACCTTGTACTTTAATGAAGTTGGTAAATTTCTTGGTCAATCATGTTTCATTGTGGTGGCGTCCGTTGGCGTCACGTGTATATTTAGTTTCATAGAAGCTATATATAATCATTGGTCCCTATCATACACCCGTCCCAATGAATCATGATTGGCTCGAAGATGTTAACATCCGTGTATATAGTCGTAGTAGAATGGGTGGAATTTGACATCGAATAAGAATGGGTGGAAGAAGTTAATCTTGGCGGTGCTAAGTTAATCTTGTCGCTGCTAAGTTAATCTTGGTAGTGCTAAGTTATTGAATTTGGTGCAAATCTTTGCGGCCATTTCATAGACATGGCAATGGGATTTGAGTGGGCCTTTCAAAGTGCTAAGTGTCTCCACTTGCTTGCTTATAACATAGGTGTCTTACTTTGATAGAGGCGTGTTAAACTTACCATGACCATCAACGCTTTGATCAATTATGACGGGTAGTTTTAAACTTGAGATTGCCCATATCTTGACACGGTTTATAGCAATGTATGAGCGATTATGTCGCATGTTTGTGACCGTTTTATTTTATATGCATAATATTATCACAACCTTGTACTTTAATGAAGTTGGTAAATTTCTTGGTCAATCATGTTTCATTGTGGTGGCGTCCGTTGGCGTCGCGTGTATATATAGTTTACATTAGAAGCTATATATAATCATTAGTCCCTATCATACACCGTCCCAATGAATCATGATTGGCTCGAAGATGTTAAGCATCTGTGTATATAGTCGTAGTAGAATGGGCTGGAATTTGACATCGAATAAGAATGGGTGGAAGAAGTTAATCTTGGCGGTGCTAAGTTAAAGCTGTCGATGCTAAGTTAATCTTGGTAGTGCTAAGTTATTGAATAGTATGTTTCTTATTTAAAAAGTACCTACAATTATATACTTTATTACAACGTATAACTTTTTTGTTACTTGGATTCCACGGGTTTTTATCATCACGATGAGCGTGACATTCAAGGACGGAAACATCGTACAAAACATTGCAAATGTTGATGCCTTGGCGATGATTCAATAGCTACATTGTATATTCGATTAACCAATATTGTATTCGACATATGTATTTATTTGCGAGATTACGATATCGTGTATGTTAATGTAATATTATTTATTTGTATGTTAAGGTACTTAATTTTTAAGGTGATTCTACCAAATATTTTGTATGTATTTAATCAAGGGTTTAGGTCATAAAATAGTTGCGTACTTTTTCAAATGTACCGTTTTGGTACGTAATTGTTGTGTAAAATTTACATATTTGCATATATACCCAAAACATGCTTAAGTTGCATTGTACATCATGCATTAAAAAATTGTATTATGGAGAAATATGAAACTTTTTGAGTTTTAGTGGGTATATATGCAATGCTCCCATAATACAAGCTAAAAAAATAAAACAAAAAATCCTTCCCTTAATTAATTGTAATCATTGCAGTTTTGAGAACCGTGACATATTACGGCTACACTTAATCACATAGTCTTAGCAAAATATTCAAGTCTATCTTCTTCAACACAACAACCGCATCATCAGGTAATGTTACACATTGTTTTTTTTTTTTTTTCTTTTGTTTTTTTAACCATGAACTGCAAATGTAAAGTGATTGATATGCATGTTTCTGATATGTTGATGGATACAAATGCATGTTTGGTAATTTTTCAGCAATGTTTAACATATCCTAAAGAATATAGTATCCTTTGATCATAAAGTAACAGCCGTTTTATTAGAACTATATGCGATTTGATTCTTTAGAATATTGTGTGACATGTAAATATAGGATGATTTGAATAAAAAAATCATGGATATATGTGGATTGTGGAAAAGCGAAAGCGACTATTTGTTAAATAGCTAATTAGACAACTTGTAAACATATGTTTAATCTAGGTTAGTATAGCTTTTATATGATTTGGTAAAGCACTACACCTTATGTAATTAATTATCCGAGCTTAGGTTTAAACATTGGATGAAGCAATGGCGTATGGTATGTTGGGTAGATTATGGATTTCTTACTAGATTTTAACAAGCGTATTGGGTAAGATGAATAAGCGTAAAAAATCTGATTTTTACTCTAAAAGGACTATATGATTATTGGTTTTGAAACATAGTTAAATATGTAGTAGTACATCTTCAATCATATTTTGTTTGACACCTTAATGATAAAGATGTATTGATCATCTAAGACTTGTATTAGTTGAATGTTATGCATATGATATAACCTTATTGACCATTAAGGCGATTGTGGTTTTAAAATAGAATGAGCATCCAATTGTTGGTGGAGGCAAACCGCACAAACATTAGGACATTGCGGGTAAGTTGTACTTAAAATGCTTACTTAAGGTTATAAATTTATCGATGTAACCATCAAATTGATATCGTGCTTACTTTTTAAATTTAAGATGCTTCTGCTTTGTTTTTGAAACACTTGTACCCAATACCGGATATACCTAATCCACAATAGGGGAACCAAACATAAGGTTCTTGGAAATTGGTTCGTGGTCGCATTACTTTGCAAGGGTCCAGTGGCAAGCTTTTATTGATCAAAGCCAATACATCAATGTGGCCACATTCCATTTCATTAAATCGGGAAGAAGGCATTATTATGTAACGGTACAACGATCACGAGCCACGAATGCCACGGATACGATCGCCTCTTCTAGGTTCTGAGACAACGAGGTGCTGGTTACGTTGGATGAATATCTGCACAACCTCGGTAAGAAAAAATGTTAATCAATACATTGTATAAGTTTGTTGAAAATGGGGATTATTTTAATTGTTTGACCGCTAATGTTTTCTTTAAACTAAACTATTACGTAGGTCATTCCTTGCAATTCAGGGACCATCTTGACAATAACCAATTTGGCGTTCTTGTTCTTTGGCGTGCCGTAGCGACTATCACTCACCGTCAAATTGAAATCTGGAGGAAAAGCAGAACACGTGCATGAGTTTGGTGGGCACGGATGGAATGTATTGGTTCACGATGAAAACTTTCTTTGGCACAAGAGTTGTTTTCACAAATCTCCTAAACAATCTTGTTTCCTGTTGCCATTTCTTTGAAAATGGGTGATGATGCGTTCGAACTTGTGCAGCGTATGGGTGAATCTTACAAGACCGTTCATGAGAAACCCGTAGATGAAGGTATGTTAATCAAAGTGTAGACATAATCTATGACTTTATTTTAAAATAAACCTTTCCATATAATAGCTTTTAAATTATTAATTACCGTTTTATTAAATTCCAATTGCGGATGAGCGTATGAAACACATATGTGCATGGAGCGAATGTTCGAGCATGAAAGTGAAAGGGATTGTTTTACGCTCCCATCCTTGCATATGTCATGCGGGCGAGTCGTTTGGTAAGTAATGATACAAATCGGACCATTTCGGTCATTATAATGCGCTTTCGCAAAAACTAATATATACTTCAACACATGGACATACTTTTGATTAGCATACTACATTTTCTTTTTAATGCAGAACATACCACATAAGTTCTGACGAAATCACATGTGGAAGTACCATAACGCATTCTTGAGATACAGGAAGACATGGGTTTTATGTGAGCGTGAATCGCAACACCACAGCGATAGGCCTAGAAGCAAGAACCACGTTACCATAAGCGCCATATGGAGAGATTGTTGAGAGTGTCGGTGGGAGCGAAACAAAATGGTCGATTCAATCTTGTTGACTTTGTCATCGGCGACCAAGCGGTGTCTTCCGTAATCCGATTATAATTCGATGATTTAGCATGTGCTAAAGCGTAATTCGAGCGTTATCGATTGTTATTGGTGACACGTTTATAAAGATTTTAGGATTGTGTAGGATTTGGTTGGCTTCATTTAGGGTGTGTGTTCCCAGTAGTTGAAGCCATTCATGAGATGGAATGTAAACTACTTGGTATAGCCCCTATCGGAAGTGTATGGTTCATCTTGGTGCATTAAAGGTGTTCTTTGTGATGGTTTTGTGTTGGTTGTCATCATCCATGGTTGTATGATATGGGCGGTTTGTTTTATTATCGGACTTATAAACGGATATATCGGATATTGAATAGAGTTGCCTAGTATGCAACTTGATATGGAACTTGTCCATATCGGTGTGTGTTGATTTTTCATTTTACAAAGTTTCCTTGATTAATACAAGTTCATCTTTGCACCCAAAAAATATATATATTTTGTGTTGTGGTCTACTTATAAGCAGAAAACTTTAGTGGTTAAAGCCGCCAAGACAAAGTTAAGTCGGTAGGTTAGTTTTAGTGGTTAAAATTTGCCATTACAAGGTTAAGTCTGGCGCGAAATAAGATAAGTCTGTTTAGTATTAGTAGTTAGTTACATTTATGAAAAACATAATAGTTTTTGTGTGACTATTGATAATCCAATGGCCACATCAAATTTCTTTTGTGTGGCCATTTCTAACATTTAGTCACACAAAGCATGTTTCTTTGGTTATTTAGTCACATACAATTAAGCATAAAGTGGCTAAAAGTGTTAATAAGTGTGACCATATGGTGTTTAAGGTGAAGAAATATGTCTTTTGTGTGACTATTGATCATCCAATGGCCAATTGGATTTTATGTTTGTGTGGCCTTTTGTAACATTTAGTCACACAAAGCACATTTGTTTTGGGTATTTAGTCACATACAATTAATCATAAAGTGGCTAAAAGTGTTAATAAGTGTGACCATATGGTGTTTCAAGTGAAGAAAGGTGTCTTTTGTGTGACTATTGATCATCCAATGGCCACATGAATTTTATGTTTGTGTGGCCTTTTCTAACATTTAGTCACACAAAGCATGTTTGTTTTGGGTATTTAGTCACATACAATTAACCATAAAGTGGCTAAGCGTGTTAATAAGTGTGACCATATGGTGTTTCAAGTGAGGAAGCGTGTATTTTGAGTGACTATTCATCATCCAATGGCCACATATTAAGTTACGTGACCATATGTCTTGGATTTTGGCTACACTTGAATAATATGTGTGACAAAGCGTTTAGTGTGACCATATATGGCATTTGGTCACGGTGTTAGTAACAAATGTGACTTTATAGATTAGCTTTCAAGCTAACACAAACTAAAATTTAAACACACATATTAACTTACGTGAACATATGTCTTGGATTTTGGCTACACTTAACGAATGTGTGACAAAACATTTAGTGTGACCATATATGGCTTTTGGTCACGGTGTTCAAGTGTGTGACATATATTTTCCTTTGTTTATATGTATATCGTGACTAATGCTTCAACCTTACTTTTCATTTGTCACTTGTTCCAATTTCGGATGTGGCTAAAGAGTTGGCAAAACATATCGGTCACCCTTAAATAATGTGTGACAAAACTTGACTCTATGATTTAGACACACAAAAATTACTTCATGTGACTAACGCATCAAGGTTACTTGTATTTGTCACGCGTTCCAAATTCATATGTGGCTAAATGATGCGAAACAAAATCACGGATACCTTTAGCCACACAACGTTAATTGTGTGGCGTCTGATTCTAATGGTCACACAATTAAAATTTTCATGTGTGACTAATTAGTACATGTTGTCAATTTCAGTACCTTGACCCACACAAATATGCAAATGTGTGGCTGTTCCATTTCGACCATGCGTGACCAAATCCGTTTTGTACTAGTGCTATTATAGGAATGATGAGGATAGGGAGAAAGGAGTAGATTATGTTATGGCTAAGATTTTGGATTCTATAAGGATTGCTTGAGCCTAGGACACGAATATAGGACCGATTGGGAGAGGATGAACTCTTAGAGAAGTGCATTATAGGGCACTTCTACAACATGGAATCCCCATTAGAGACCGTCAAGGTGGCGGTAATGAAGTAACGTAGAGCACGACTACGAGTCTAGCTACAAGACTCTTAAATAAAGAAAAGCGCTTGTGGGGCAACCCATGCTTAATTGTTTGCTTGTTAGTGTCATATATCTTTTATTGATTGTTTATTCTCATGTTTAAATTTGTAAAATGCTTTATTTTGTTTTAACCTCATCTTAATTGCATATAAAGGTATTTTACATAAGGGAGGATTACACGTTTTCAAGAAAGCGTAAACATGAGAATAACAATTCATTAAAAGATATATTTTGTGTTTGTTCGAGTCAAATGCTTGTATCGAGTCATAATGGATGTTTTGCGAAATTTTTCAGATTCTAAAGATGTAAGTTTTCCGAATTTTTTCTAGAAAATCGCGAGACCGATTTTGTCGGGATAACTTGACGGCGTCGAGATCGCAACTGGCGGCGTCGGGAAGGAGTAAAACAACAGTTACTTTTTCTCATTTTACGAGCTACTTAAAAAAATTTTGGAAGTTTCGGTCTTAATTTTCCGAAATTTTGTAAACATCCATTCCACAAGCATTATATCCTAGTTTAAATCGAGACTTATATATATTATTACCGCCGATTTTACGCGAAGGTTTCGTTTGTTTCTTCAAAGGTGCAGGTTTAATTTATCAAGAAGAAGTTACATAAGATTGGAAGGAGCTTTTCACACATAAATTCTTCTTGGAAAGAATTTAACCACTACTTCACACACGGATCCTACCGAGCTAATCGGGAGTACTAGTTTCTTTCGTTTTGATTACCTTCCATTATCATAACTTTGATACTTTCGGGGAACATTGGGGACAATGTTCGGTTTAAATGTAGGGAGGAAAATAAAGCGGAACTTTGAAACTATGCTTATCCTTGATTATTTGCTTTGTCTAATTGTATTTGTGTAATAAACCATGAGAAAATGTCGGTTAGGGTAATTTTGGCACCAAATTTAAAATTTTCATGACATATAGGAGTGGGCCATTAGTCTTAACAAAAGCGTCTTCGGATAGGAAGTTATATGACTAGCACAAAAACCCTTTACCACCTAAATTCCACCCAAAATGTGAGGATCGCCCTTAGATTAGTAGGAATTAAAGCATTCATCTTTAATGCTTAGAGTGTAAACCGGTAGTATATTAGATTCTAGAACTTGTTTTGTGATGCATTCCGAGATCGCTAGTAAGACTACACTTGTGTAGTTAGGAATAACTAAATGATAAGAGGCATTAGGATAACCCTTGTTTGATACCCGTAATATAATTACTTCTTCCACATCGGTTGAGTAATTCCCCACACCCTGCGTTGTACTCATCTTTAGTACACGATACCCTAGTTAACCCTCGAGCCTATCCTTTTCGCGGTTCTCGTGATGTTTCGATTTTCGGAATATCAATGAAGAGCATTGTTTACACCCCACCCCAAATGTACACCCAAATCGCCTTAGCCTACCTTGTATGCACTCACTTTTAGTGCATTATTGTTATCACCTTAAACCCTTAGTTCAATTATCTAGTTGCTTGCATGAGTTGCTAAGTCGAGTCATATCCTTTGTATCTGATTTTGGGAAGATTGGGATTCATGGGAAAAGTTAAAGTTTATGAAATGACGGGAAGGGCGTTAAATTCAAATTCCCTTTGTTTGCATAATAATGTACCCTAAGTGTTTTGATCTTTTCAATTCGAATTGATTAGTGTTAGAGTAATAAAAACTCAAGTGTAGGGATGTGCCTATAATCGCAAGTCTAACGTGGCCAAGACGAAACCCTAATGACTGCGACATGACAGTCACAAAACATAAAGTGGCCGTCGCATGTGTAATATTATATATAAAATCCGAATTTTCAAGATTTAGTGTGTAGTCTTTTGGAGTAAAACCTAAACCGAACCAAGGCTGTCTTGTACAGTATTTTAGGGTTCAAACCCTATCTTAGACCAAGATAAGTGTTTTACTTCATTAATACAATTATGTCTTTGATTAATTGTGTGTATGCTTGCATGTTTTCCATGTCCGGCTAATTTACTTGTGTGTTTACTTAGGGAATATGAAACTTAATTATTGAATATTGATTGGTTGTTTCTTATCTTAGTTGATTAATGATCTAGTAATGCGATAGGTCATTTGTTGTGTACTTAATGCTTGATTAAATCTTTGTGAACCTTAGAATATGACTCCTTGAGTAGTTGTAAGCTAAACCATCCAAAGAGTGCCTTAGAGTAAGAGTTTATTATCCTAGTGGGTTTTGTAGGCGAGACCCTTTGGTAAGTTCAAAGAGTTAGGGAACATACGCATACCCTACAACCTTAGACACACAACGCAACTAGGAATAAGGACGTGACAATTCAACCACCAATAGGAGATAATTAAGGAGTAGTAAAACCTAAGTAAACACATCTTTAAACTATCATCGAGCACACATTAATTAGACATAGACTACATACACCTTAGATTAGATAATTAGATAAGTAGAGTAATCGGTAGCAATACCAACCCCAAATTCAAACCCCGAGATTCGTACCTTTCCTTTCCTTAAAAATATAAAAGATAAAAATAATCTTCCTCAACCACAACCTTAGCGTAGTAACTTCTCACTAGCATTCCTATTCTCCTAGAGAACGATATCAATACCCGTGGCTTACCCTAATACTACACTACAACGATTAGGTTCACTGCCTAGGGTGTTGAAAAACTTGCTCGACGAAAAGGAAGTTCCTTTGACCCCGAACGACACGTATAGCGTTATCACCAGTCAAAATTAAAATTGTTGCAAAATTATGCGTCCATTGCATCCGATGCGAGCAATACACTGTTGCGACGTGTTGAGTTCGCGTTAGGCCGCATCTTAGAACAACCTCGCATCATGTTTCGTGTTGCGTTTTTTCAAACGCATCACTCGGATGCACGATGCGAGCGCAATGATGTGCTCATTTTTAAACCAAGAATGTAGAAAGTGAGCAGTTATTATTTAAAAATACAAGCAATTAATGCATGCGTGATTATGTTAAACATTTGCAATTTCCTTTTTTATTTTTGGTTTTGCTAAAATGAACGATTACTTGTTGTCGTTAAAAGATAACGTGACCATAAATGAATGATTATTATCAGTGGCGGACCCAGACACAAACCTAAGGTGGTTCCCAGTTTTGTTAAGGCAAAAATATTAATTGATCAATTACTTAACCAAATGATCCAATGTGTCGGGTCGGGTCATGTCAGTTAGGGTCCATTTCTTAGAAATGAAAGTAAAGTCGTTCACTATCTTAGTCGAGGGAGAAAAAACAAGCAGATCAATGGATCAGATAGATCGATTAAAATATGCAACATAAAAAATTATGTAAAAGTAAATAAGACATTTGACATTTTATAAGTTGCATTTTATTGTATGTAAGTTACGGTATATCTATGTAATTTAGTTTTCTAAAGCAAACTATTTTGTTAGTTACTAATCTATCATCCTATCTTAGATGTATAATTGCAAACTAAATAATAAGTGGAGTAATAGCCATGATAATAAATATAGGAGTTAAATACGGAGTATTAACAAAAATAAAAAGGCCAAAATGTCAAAAAGCTAAACAACAGTCAGTGCCTCAGTACCTACTTCGCATTCAGTTTTCAATGAAAATAATTAAATATACTTTTCATTTCATCTTCCTCATCTCATCTTTCTCCATTTTCTCTTTCTCTTTTCTTCTTCACTCTTCTTTCTTTTCATTTTCACTTCTTTCTAATTCAATTTCATCCTAAGGTAGTGCCTTGTATTTTTCTAAGGTGGGTCCTTGAAAAAACTCATATATAGCTTACAAACGATCTTGAATTCTAAGGTGGTTCCCGGGCACCACCTACCATAAAGGTAGGTCCAACTCTGATTATTACTAGACGTGGCAAACTAGTGGGTCCAGTCGGATTAAGGGTATAGATTATGATTACAACGGCGGGTAACATGTGATTAAAATTTCTAGCAATCAAGTTATGAATTCTGATTGTATTTTTTTGTCAATAATGTTTCTTTCGAGCAATGTTTTTAATTTCTAAATGAATAGGCAGTTGCATCTTTATCTCTAACTATATATAACGAAAGCGACAATTGTAAAATTACTAATCTTCGCTCACTCTCTGTTGTTTTTAATATTATAATTTACCTCTATCTATCTTTCTATGTTTAATTTAAATCTTCTGTAAATGATAACGAAAAGTCGTATGTTCGGAGAAAAAACATGAAGGAAACGAAACTGGTCCGACTCGGTTCACCGGTTTTACCTGGTTTCACCGGTCTTCTGCGGTTCGATTTTGAGCCTTTTTTAGTAACTGGTCGGACCGGTGGCTACTCTAGTTCCGTGTTGAACTGGCCGGTCTATCCGATTTTTCAAACGATGGTGTGCCATCAACTTGTTTGCACATAAATAGTATGAATTTTGTGTGTTTTATTAGTTTGTAAAATACGTATAATAATATGCATTTTCATTGAGGGGTGTTTTAAAAATTATATTAACTAAACAAGTATTTTAAAAATGATATTAATTGAAAAGTTAATGGATGAATGTGTTCGTAGAGTGTGCTTAATTGGTTTATAACTTGTGCTTTATATAATTCTTAATTTTTTAAGTATTTAATGTCTTAGTCAATAAATGCAAAAAAAGTGGTTCCTCCATTATAAGATAGTATGATTTAGACGTTCTACTTTGAAAAATATATATCTAGTACGTTATAAAATATTTGGGACATGCTAAATAAAGAAGGTTTAAAATGAAAAAAATTTGCTCGTCACAAAAATAGTACACCGGATACCTACCGCCACATTGCACGGATATTCTTCTAGTAAAAAATAATGAGTGTAAGATATAAGTCGACTTAAATAAGCCAAAATTGAGCTATCTGCTCGGCTTAATTAAGAAAAAAGGGTAATGGTGAGAATACTGTGTTCTGGGAAGAGCCTTGTAAGGCAGATGTGCCTCTTAAATCTTTATATCCTAGAATCTATGCCCTTGATTCTATTAAGTCTATTACAGTGGCGGCAAAGATTGCTCAACCTGGTTTGGTTTCTTCTCTAAGGTGAATGCCGAGAGGTGGGATTGAGCAACATCAGATGGCGTACTTGTGTCTAAAAATGGAGGATCTCGTCCTCTCTAATATGATGGATAGGTGGTTTTGGTCGTTATCAAGTTCTGGAGAGTTTACTGTTGCATCGGTTTGTAACTTCATCGATGACCATACCCTAATAGATTATGTTCCTAAAACATGTTGGATTAAGGCTGTCTCGAAGAACATCAACATTCATGCCTGGAGAGTTAAAATTGACAACCTTCCCACGCGTTTCAATCTTTCTTGTAGAGGTATGGATCTTGACTCTATTTATTGCCCTAATTGCAACATGGCAACTGAAACTACTAGTCACATATTTTTCAATTTCCCCATGGCAAAAGACATTTATAAAAGGATTTCTAGTTGGTGGGATGTTAACATGCTAGTGGCGTCTTTCTATGAAGACGTATTTAGAAGGAGTTTTCTACATTACTTGGTGGACGATTTGGATTTTCTGCAACAAGTCTATCTTTGGGTCAACTCCTCAGACCAAAGATTATATTGTGGACGATATTGTGGCTCGCTCTTTCTCTTGGTGTAGGTCTAGATGCAATTCTAATTTTAGATGGGTCGATTGGCTTAAGAACCATTTGCTTATTACTTTGTAATAGTTTGTTTCTAGCGTCTTGCTAGTGTTTTAATAATATTCGCTGTTCCAAAAAAAAAATGAAAAAAAGAAAAGAGAATGACTTTGGAATGTCTTTGTTTACGAGCTTAGGTAAGAAAAGCTCACGGAGGTCACTTTTTCGGCTTATGAGCTTCTTAGTGAAAACGTGTTTAACTTGAGTGTAATAGACCACAAAATAAGTGAAGCTTGAAACCTGATTCGTTTATAACACTTGAGCTACAAACTTAAATCGAAGTCCACTGAGTACTAATTATATAACTCTAGATCGAGTTCGGTGAATTAATCAAAATTCTCGGTCACGGCTTGAGGTAACTCGTTGATGATCCAGACTGCTGTAAGCATTAACCAATTCGATGTATAGTATGGAGAAATGTAAATACACATGTAAATTTGTAAAATAGCTCATGCTAAATAAGACTTTTATTTTCTACGAGTCCAGGATTATGATACTTGCAAGTTGCAACTAAACTCAAGAGTCAACTTAAGTAGCGAGTTTGTCATAAATCAAGTTGATGCGGATTATTTTTCAAGCCGATCTCGGTAGCTCATGAATTGTCTTGACTGAGTTACGTCCTATTGTTTAACTTTTGTCAACGTGATTAGAAGATGAAAAATGGGTGAACGGATGAGGTTTTCCGTTTTCATGTTATTAGGGGAGGGCGAGTCTTTTTAACTCAGATGTATGCCGGTACAGGTAAATTTGGGAACCGTTTCCTACCCTTCACTAGGCAACCTCAAATGTACACATTTAGGGTAGTTTAAACCATTTGGCTTTTTGTGAGGTAACCGAAGACCTTACCCACTCGGTCGTCCTTAGATTGGTGTAGTTAGAGACTTGGGTGTGGTAACATGGAAGGCAAGGTCAAGGTTTAACATTTGCATGTTAACCCATGTTAACCATATCGCGTATGGTGTTAACAGGGTGTTAACATTCCCATGTTAACACCATAACGCGGCGTTAAAGCCTATTTTTATTTTTATTTTTTTATTTTATTATTATTATTTTTTTCTGCCCCCTAAATGAGGGGTTATTTTTGTAAATTGTTGGTGAGTTAAAGTTTAACTTGGGAATGTTATGATAAGGGGTGTTTTTTTGTTGAGTTAAGGTGAAATGTTAAAGCTGATGTGACGCTGACGTGGCATGATGTTAAGGTTTAACCTAGGTCACCATAGGGAGTGCTCTTAAGTGAAAGAAATAAGAAAGTAAAAGGGGCGAGTTTGATAATATTATGACAAGTGTAAGAAAGTAAACGTAGTTCTTTTTAACATGAAGGGCTAGTCCATTTTCTTTTCTTTTTTTTAGACTTCAATTTCAAGTCACATATAACAAGTTTTAATAGTGACTCTGATTACAACTCTATTAACAATTTCAGAGTTAAGTATCTAGAAAATTAGTGTAGTTACAACAAAACTAATTGTGCAAGAGAAAAAAAAGTAAAACTGTTATATCACACTCACATTAAACATCATTGTTGTTGACTTCTTGATATCTTATTTTAGTAGACTGAACTCTACTCATGTCACAACCTTGTTTCCGAACCATCTATGTTTCATCTGCAGTGCAATATCGAGTTATCGACACTCCATTTTAGCACTTCGAAGATGTTCAGTCATACATGATGTTGGAAATGTATATATTTACAAACATGTGAATGTCCGGATTCGAACTCGTGACCACGGGATTGCACACATTAGCGAATGAGAATTAAAGTTAATAATTAATGTTTATGTTTACGATTAATTATTGCACATTAAGTCCGGTTAACGATCGTTAAGTATTTGACGGAAAAATGACTAACGACCGTTAAATGAAAAGAGAAAGGACTAGAAATGGAAAACTTGGAAAAGTTATGGATTTCTTTGGGCTTTGCATAAGTGGCCGACCATGGGGCTTTCCCAAGCCCTAAACTCATAACTTGTTCCCTAAGTTTACCTACTAGTATATAAAGAGGGTTAGGTTCTAGGGTTTCATACACTTGTGCATTGAATTAACCCTAGATCTCTCCTCTCCTCTCTCTAGTCTAATATTCGGCCGAACACCCCAAGTAAGGGAGTTTGGTTTCGTTTGTCTTAAACGAGGACTTGTGTTAGATCTAGCAATCGCTTGATTCGTTTGGTTAATTCGTGTGTACAAGAACGTGGTTGTAATACATTATTCTTACACCAATAAGTACTTCTTTGTTTTGCTTTGCTCGAGGGTTGTTTTGCTTTGCTCGAGGGATTTGACATTCGCAAGAGGTACGTTACGCATACTTTCAGTTAATTAATTTATTTGTTATGATCTTTAAGTCTTCCGCTATGTACTCTTGATGTCTTTATGTTTTATTGTATTTTATATATCATAAACTCAACAGTAGTTTCAGAGCCAGGTTTAACAAGTAATTAATTACTGAAACACATAATTAAAATAAACATGAATGTGTTATTATTTGTATGCTTAGATCTAGGGTTTGCAAAACCTAAACCCTAATTTTGAGGGGGGGCGTTTTATTTGGTGCCCTAATTAGGGTTTTGTAAACTATTGTTTTAATTGGATTAGAAACCCTAAGATGCATGCAACTTTATGTGTATATGCGTAACTTTGATTTAATTGCTTTAATTGTTAAGTGTAATTTTATGTCCATGATAATTATCGCATGTTTTATCATGGATATGCTTTTATTGTATGTCTTTCATGTTTAAGTGATATACACTAAATTATGATAGATCTAAAATTGGGAAGACCTCAATAATTATTATTTAATCAATTATGTGCTATGTGGTATATATTTAGTTTTGACTTACATAATCGATGAATCGATGCATGTGGTTCACCTTGTACATAGATGAAAGCAGTGGAAGTCTTAATTAAATATATGCATATTAACAGATCTAGAATTGGTTATTAATAAGATTTATCAAAACCGTTTGCATGTGGCTATTTGATATGCATGACTTTTATTTGTTATGCATTCATTGTTTATTTGTTTATTTTATAAATACTTGCTTGTTTGTGTTTTGTAACAAGGGTATTTTACAAGAAAAATAAACCGACCTAAACAATGGTGAAACATGTAATTTTAAGAATAGTAATCATAATCGTTTAATTGATGATGACTTTGGTACAAATGAGTGAACAGCTCAACCATGAGAATGAACTAATAAAGGGTTTAAAGAAGTGCGCATGATCACTGAAAGGATGTCTAAGGTTGTGCTTTAGCGTGCACAGTCCTCGCCCAGAAGTTCGAATGGAGCTACTTAGTAAGCCATTAAATGTGCAAGCTCATCTTAAGGCGAATTAGTGTTGATTCCATACGCCACTTAGGTGGTAATTATCCAAAACACTAAGTGTTTACACTTATGCAAAAGTACGGTATAATGGATGATAATTAACACTAAATTCCTTGATTGGTGAAACCAATACCTCAATTAAAGTTTGATGATGAAAACTTAAACATTAAAACAAGATATAAATGTTTTAATAAAACCTATTTTACGAAGATGAATGCATGACATCTTTGTACATATTTGATTTAACATCAAAATCATTACCCTTTAATTTAAGTTATATGCCATCCAACGAAACGGAAACACCTAAGATTACCTTTTATTTGCGTGAGATTGTGACTTTAGATCGTAATCAAAGGGTAAAATGTCCACGTGTCGTGAGAACGGGCATGGACGATTTTGCAATTTCTTAAGTTGGACAACTTAATTGAGTTTTGTAGTGAGAACTGGCAACTCAAGGCATAAGATGGGATAAAACATGTTTACATGGCAATTGAAATTGGCTATATGTAAATCCCATAAATCTAGGAATTGCAATTGAAATTGGCAATTGAGCAAAAGCTCTACCACTTTGTATAAGGTTCATTACTAGCGGATCAAGCGATGTGATGAGATTATGACAATTTGGATCCTAGTTTTTCGATGAAAATTAAATGGTTATATGCTTATGAACCATGGGTAATTAATTTTCTTGAAAAGGTTAATTATCGAAAATACTAAAATTGAATTTTGTAATTCTTTTGAATGTATAATTGCAACATTTAACCAGTAAACAAAGTTTAGTCTTTGATCGATAAATTGCTCCATTACGCTTTCAAACAAATGTTTGATCGAGAATAATTCTTGAACAAACAAACGAAGTCTCTTTTCCATGGGAGAAGCATTAGACTCAATCATATTCCTTTTCATGAATGAGAAAGGTATAATAGGAACGTTTTGAATTGTCTAAATTCTAATGTAACTCATAGCAATGAATTGCACGTCATATTTTCCATAAAGATTTCATTACCTTCATTAGGTGAATGAATCCTTTGTAGCAAACATGAATGTTGGTTAACGGAAAACATGTATATGAGTTACAAAATTAGAAGCTAGACAAATTACATAAAAAAAAAAAAAAAAAAATTGGTAAAGAAAAACTAGCTTAATTTATCTAGTTGGTTTACTTTAACCATTAAAGGTGCTACATACCGTATGGGGATGGTAGACATGTTAAGGAAGAAATTGCATACCCAATTTTTCAAGTTAATAACATTGATGGATAACCCATCATTCACGAGTAGAATACACCTTTAGTACCTTAGTAATGATTACGTATGGTTCTTCAAAGGTGTAGGAAAGTAAAAAGCAAGCAAGTTGTTTTCACTTTGGTTATGCAACACTTACAATGTTGTCGATTCGGTGGGAGCATTTGTGTTGCATTCTTGAATAAGAAGTTGTTTTATTGATTTCTAATTCGATGGGAGCTACAAGCCTTATTTCTGTGTAGTAATCCGATTATCTTCAAAGATAATTACTTTCCAATTGTAGGAACTTATGTTTTTTAAGGAGAGTCATGTGCGTTTCCTTACTAATCAATATAGTCCTACATCTACTTGTTATATCTACGACACAAATCATATTAATCAAATAAGCGAGCGTGTATCGTGTTGTTTATCGCTACATGATGTTGTTCCGTGCACAAGTAGGAGAAATCTTTATTGTGTGCAAGGTACAACACATATTAATATGATTTAAATGAATTCTCTTGATTGTAAAGTAAGAGAATAACGTTCTAATAGGAAATATACATTCAAATATGTATGATTGCCCTATTAAGAACATGTGTCAAGATGATAACAAAGACTACTTTATTTTCAATATTTAAGAAACACTTGTAGTTACAATTTATGTTACGTGAGAACGTGAACTAGATTATAGCCCAAAGTAAAATATCCACATGTCGTGAGAACGAGCATGGATGATTTTGCAGTTTCTTACGTTGAACATTTCATGGAATGACATAATTAAATGAAGTAATCTAATACTACTTTGAATTTAAGTATTCGTTGAATGACTTAAGTATATGTAGTAAATATTAACTTGAAATATTAATTGAAACCTGAGGTGGTGTTCATAATTACTTTAATTATAAATGTTTATGATTTTGTAAAGTCACAAACATGAAGTCTTTTTATACAAGACTTACAATATAAAGTAAGACGTTAACTTGCTATGTTTTAAGATATATGCATGAAGTCAATGAGTTGATCAATGACTAATAACGTATAGTGGGATTATAACTGGTATGTCTTTTGACTTGGTCAAGAATACTTGTGTTATAATGCATGCAATTGACTTGGTAATTCTATTGTACCATTAAGTTTTACTTTGTTGGTAAATAGGATAAGCCAAAGAGTAAATGGTTATCTTAAATATTGTTAGATTATCTTACAATATTAATTCTAATGAAATACCATAGTTTTATGGTATGTTCAGTTAGAAGAATCAAAATCTATTGGCATGTTTGATTCAAGATAACTATAGTTTCTTCCAAAAGTAATCAAGGTTAGTAGATTGAGTATAGATTGAATATACTCAATAAGACTCCAACCTAGAAGATTAATAAGACACCATTTGTTTATGGAATGTGATCAATCACATTAAGTCTTATAATGAAGTTCTGAATTTGTTAAACTACTTGTATAGTGAGTTGTAACAAACTGATGTCTGGAACTATCAATGTGTTTTGTAATATCCCAAAAGAGAACAATGTATTGTTGCTCTACTTGCTAAACTATTTAAAGGTAATCTTTAAATTGTTAAAGGCAAGTGGGAGTTTTGTTTAAATCTTGAAAGACTAAATTACAAAATACATAATCTTCTAAAATGCACTAGCAAATATCATGATGAGGCTAAACATGTATATGATAGATCTCAATATGATA